>QEPC01004304.1:3726155-3744969 GCA_003113815.1 Sphenodon punctatus | reverse complement strand
TCTTTATGAAGAAGTGTCTGTGTCTAACATTGGAACACAAGTGAGGAACAAGAGCCCTCAAGCTCTTGCGAACCCAGAGAGTAAAGAGTCTGTAAACGGGAAGGATCGGGCCCTTGTGTGACAAAGGAGTTTCATTGTGGTAGACTTGAATTAGCCAGAGAGAGAAACTAATTCAAGTGGGCTGCGCGCAAGGGAAACTGAGTCACTCAAACCCGGTAAAGTGGGGGTGCGGACCTCCAACCCGTCACAGTGGCAACCCAACGAGTAAGGGTAAAGCTCAGCTTGTGGACCAATGTGTAGAAAGTAGAGGAGCATACCCAGGTGACTGGACTCCTCTGAGGGGAGTAAATCCCAAACCTGCAGTCTGAAAGCCCTAGGAGTCGAGAACTCAGCTCTGAGAGGGTGGAATAAGCAGATCCTTGAGCAGAGTGCGTTGAGTTTGTTATTTTAATTTTAATTTCGTGTCAGGGACAGATATCAAAATAGGGCTGCCAAAGCGTTTCTCCAAGCCCTTGAAGCCAGAATAGGAAAAGGAGGCACAAGCCAGACTCCTCCAAACAGAGGGGAAAACTAAGAAGCAACTGAAACAGCTGATACAGGAATTTGAAATGAGCACGAATGGAACGGATGGGAGCGGAGCGGAGCGGGGGCAGGAAATTCCCCCCCCACCAAATTCCTCTCCATCTGACCAGCAACCAGGAGCTAGAGATGCGCTGCCAAACGTGCCTCGACACCCACTTCCAACTGACAAGCAGTCAGGGGGACAAGGTTCAAACCCTGAACTCGAGATGGCCAGAATGAGAATGGAACATGAGCTCAGACTGGAAAATATAAAACCGGAAGAACGAGAGAGGGAGAGACAAGAACGAGAGAGGGACAAACAGAGAGAACATCAACTCGCTCTCCTCAAAATGCAGGTAGATGTAGGAATACAACCCACACTACCCTCTGGAAGCACCCCATAAAGAGACAGGAGGCAACTAATCAGAGACTGTTCAGCACTGCTGCCCATATACAAAGAAAGTGAATGCATAGATAAATTTTTCACAACTGCCCAGCACATCTTTCAACGAGAAAAGATTCCAGAGGACTCGTGGATCAATTTGGTGGTACCCAAGATCCCAGAGAAAGCAAGAGATGTGTACAACGTAAAGCTTGAGGAAAACAAAGCATTGACTTTTGAGGAATTCAAAACAGCAGTTCTCGAGGAGTACAGAATCACTCCAGAAACTTTTCGCCTGAAACTACGCAACTTTAAGAAGGGAGATGGTATGTCTTATTCAGATATGGGAAAATTTTAAAATCAGTATGGAGTTAAGTGGTTGGATGTACAAGGAAAGGCTATGAAGGAGCAAGTAATGGACCTTGTAATCCTTGAGCAATTCCTAAATAATTGTACCAATAATCTCAAATCACGCTTGCTTAATCAAGGGATTACGAATGTCAAACAGGCTGGGAGGAGGGAAGATGAGTATATTTCAAATGCTATCTCAGTTTATGTTGAAAAGAAACCAAACAATGGAGAAAAATCCAAACAAGGGTTTTACCATAAGCAGAATGGGTACAATCCACACTCTGAACAAGTAAACTTAACCCAGGACAAACCCAGGGCTGGCCCCAGGCATGTGCCACATGTGCAGCCGCACATGGCCCCGCCACCAGCTGGGGCCCCGCACTTGCCTGGCTGGGCAGCAGACTGCAGCCAGCTTCTCCCCCAGAAAGTGATTCTTCCTCCCCTCCCTGGCTCCAGACCCCATCCCTCACTTGCCTCTGCCTTCTAGTAGTGCAGCAGCAGCAGCAGCAGCAGCAGCAGCAGCAGCAGCCGGGACACTGGATCGGGCTGGGAGATAAGGCTATTTACAAACAGCTCCTCCTCACTGCTGATCAGAAGGTTGCTACCTTGTAAAGAAGGTTCTTCGAGATGGCACTCAACATTCTCACAACTGGGTTGTGCGCGCTCACCCTGTTCAAATAATAGACCACATGATGGTCTTGAGCTCCTCTAGTATAAAAAGAACCCTCCCCCTCTGAATGACAGCTCCTTTCAATCCTTTCTAGAAATATAAGAAAAGAATTCCATGCGGCGCTGGAAGGGTGGGTGTTGTGAGAATGTTCTGAGCCATCTCAAAGAACCTTGTTTGCAAGGTAGCAACCTTCTGTTCGTCTTCAAGTGGCTCCTCACATGCTATTTTGACATGGCTCCGCCGGGTGGGGAGTCCGTGGGCACGCCAGTGCATGGATGGGGCATGCACACAGGTGCACACACATCCCCACTCACCCACCACTCATCCACACCCACATAGTAACCACCATTTCCCCCGGTTGCTCCGTGCGTGGGGATGAGTGGGGGGGTGAGTGGGGATGCGTGTTAGGCGAGCGCGCACGCACCCCCACTCACCATGGGCGCGTGCACCACGTCATTCACATGGGGTTCCCCCACCCATGAACCTCCCAATCCCCTACTAATGATTCAAGACAGCGTTATACTGTAAGCACACAGAGCATGTGGTAAGAGAATGCCCCTCAAAAAGAGAATTTCACAGCCCTAAAAGAGAGGCTGATGAGATTATTGGGACTGTCAGTGCACATTTTGAGTCTGTACTTCAACCAGTCCCCAGAGGGGTTAATGATTGCTATACCATTCCTAACCCACCCACAGCAGATCAGTTACTACGAAAACCGGCTAAGATTAATGGGGTAAACTGTGTGGGAAGATTAGACAATGGTGCACAAATGGTCATGGTACAGGAGGACTTGATCCCAAAACATAAAATAAACACTCATAGAAAGGTTGTGGTATCACTGGCAACGGGGATCAGGGATATTTTGTCCAGTCACTGTAGATTTAGAATGGGGAGGTGCAAAAGGACCAATCCAGGTGGCTGTACTACCCAGAAATGCACAAAATGAAATGCTAGTGGGGAATGATATAAACAAATGGATGCTGGGATGCAGGCTGGAAAAAGCCCAGTTCCAGGAACACGGGAAGCCAGAGAGCAACCCAGGAAGGGAGGGTGAGGACCAACAAGACTCAGAGAACCCTGAACAAGTTGCACCTCTACCCCTAAAACATGGGGGGAGACAGAACAACCCTAGTGGAGGGGAAGGGTTACAGGAAGGCTTTACAGGTCCTGTACCCCAGCCTGTGAACTCCACTCAGGGACAGGAAAACCCCAAAGAGGAGTCCCCAAACCAGCCAGAAGGCAGGGGAGGACAAGACTCGGAAAGTGAACTGCAAGTCTTTGTCTCACATCGGGAACTGCAGGGAGTGAAGCAAATGGGTCAAACTGATTCTGAAGCCCAGGACTTGGCACTGACCCCACCTTACAGAGGAGGGACCCAATTCTGCAGAATCAAACCGAGTAACCACCGCAGGGGGAGAGTTAGAGGCTGCAAACACCCCTACTCAACCCAAGGAGTTACAGAATGACCTGGAGGTTTGTTGACCTACCTTAAGAGACGGTGGGAACCAGCTAACAGAACCCAAGGGGAGACAGGCAAGCTGGGAGGTGGAGGATTCTACCTTAGGAGGAGGTGGGAATGTGCAGGAAACCTTTCCCGGGACGGAGGGGGGAACGAGGGATATCTCTTCCCCACGGATAGAAATGCACCACCCTGTGATCCTAAAGGGCCAGGAGCATCAGTCTAAGAGTGAATTGTGCACCTCTGCCTTACCTAAGAAGGAGCAGGGAAATGCTGCTGAAATAGAGACTGGAGGGGAGGAAACGGTTAACAGAGTCCAGACTCAAACTGCTGCACTCGGTAAACTAAATCCTCCGGAGTTTGGTGTGGGAAGGTCTGAAGGGATACTTGGAGGTTCTCACACCCAGGTCACAAAGTCAGACTCCCCAAAAGGAGAAAGACATGGTTATACAGACCCAGGGGATCCTGGAGGTACAAACAGAAGTTGGGGGCAGGGCACAAGACAGCCTGGTGACAAGCACCCCTCCATAGAAACAGTTTCTGGCTGGGTGATTGAGTTGAATGCAAAGACATCCACACACACCATCACAGCCAAGGGGGAAATGCGAATGCCACATGATAACTCTGGGAATTACAACATTACTCCTGGTGAAAACTTTTTGGAAATGCAGAATTACACAGACAACAGAGGCGGGGTGCTCAGTAGTGGGGAAAGTGTCACACTTACTCCACACTTCTTTTGTCTCCTAATAATACTTCTGATGGGAACAGACATACAGCCAGTAAGAAACAGGCTGCCAGATAATCTGGACACATGGCCAAAGTTTGTGACTGGGGAACAAAGGTTGTTAACATGGCGTTCCCACCCATTTGTCACAGTCTTATGCAAACACCTACTGATGTACCTTGAAGGGTATGGTTCGCAGGATTACTCCACTACAATATGGTGGAAAACACGTGAACATGATAGCCCCACAGGGCTGACAGAGGGTTTGGAAAACCAAAGGTCTAACTTGAATAGGATTCAAACACATGGAAATGAGGTAGAGAGGTTGCATATCCCTACACACACTGGAAAGACACGCCAGTCTCAGCATGTTACGCGACTCTGCCATGCCCTCTTCACATGCAGTCTTACAGGGGGGCTGTCACGGAGAAACATAGGGTCACACACGTGTAACACGGGACTACATGTAGACTACAAGTCTGGTAAATATAGAATGCCAAAGGTTACAATGGAAAACTGTAAAACTCAAATTAGGGCTCTGACACGTCACCAGCCTACAGGAAATACAAAGAGATACCAAAACGTGTATTTCAGAACACTTGCCAGACAGAACCCTGTAGAGATTTAGATGGACCTTTGTGTTTGCCTGGGTTGGCTACATGACCGACCCCACGATTCCCCAAAGGCGGGAACAGAGACAAAGGGGGAGAAAAACTATTTAAATGAGCCAGTAAGTCACCTGGGGGAAGCTCTTCCAAAGCCATCTTCAACATCTGCATACAAAAAGCCTGGCAGCAGCAGGCTGAAGAAACATGAGCAGAGAGACATGATTTTGCTCTTTTCCAACTAAGAACCCAATGTCCAGCCACTTACGTTTAAGGGCTGAGAGGAACCAGAAACTTATGGACCTTGGTAGGGTAAGATGCTTATGCTTATTTAGGAACTCAACCAGTATAGATCAGGAATACGTTATGTTTACCTTTGATTTCTAATAACCACTCTGTATCAACTTTCTTGCTTATGTAATCAATAAACTACTTCTTATCTTTATGAAGAAGTGTCTGTGTCTAACATTGGAACACAAGTGAGCAACAAGAACCCTCAAGCTCTTGCAAACCCAGAGAGTAAAGAGTCTGTAAACGAGAAGGATCGGGCCCTTGTGTGACAAAGGAGTTTCATTGTGGCACACTTGAATTAGCCAGAGAGAGAAACTAATTCAAGTGGGCTGCGCGCAAAGGAAACTGAAACACTCAAACCCGGTAAAGTGGGGGTGTGGACCTCTAACCGTGACAGTGACTGGGGTGGAGTACAGGGTAGAAGTACCACCAACTAGTTGGTACTACTTGGAGGGAGGTAAGGGGGGTGGGGGAGTGCAAGCACTTAGTTACCAAGATCCTGGTCCAACTCAATGGAGGAGGTCAGGTCGCTCGCACCAACAGGCTGCTGATGCTAAGGGCCTCTGTTTGTTTGACCCTCAATCTCCTTCAAGCAGCCCAGCCAATCTAACCCCAAGCTGGCTGATTGTCAGCCCAAAACATGTCTGACATTGGCCAGCAAAGCCACCTCTGCCCACCTCCTGACCCTGGCTGACCCTCCCACACTACTTCCTCCTCCCCCACCAACGACTGTTGTCCATGTGGCATTGCCATTGGCTGCCTTTTTCAACTTTGAAAAAGGGGCACCAATGGCTCTGGTCCCTACCGCACAGTCCCCCTCACTCAGCAGGCCGGTGCGAGATCTGTAATAGACGCCATCATGGATCAATCCAAAACTGCCAGTTACGGGTAGTTACGGATTGATCCATACCCATAATTGCCATCCGTAGTCTCTCTCTCTCACACACACATACACACACTACTGCTCACTCACACACTCTTTTACATACACACACCATGTATACACGCCACATGCACACTCACATACACACTAGTGCTATGGTGCAGTCTATTCCATACTTCATCCCTTCCGTGCATGGAAACAAAAGACAATCCTCAGAGGATTGTGGGATAGGCAGAGGAGGGTGAATTGATGGAATTTTTGTCCACATAGTAGTCAGATATAGTCGCTCTCCTCCCTGCCTCATGGAATAGCGAGGGAAGCTACTATGAAGTGCTATCCCACAAATTACATCTTAATGATCCAGTGCTACAGCTGCTCTGTAGTACAGCACATCTGAACAAGCCTATTCTCTGCATAGACCTCAGCACCAACACTAATCTGCCATCGGAGCACTGCTAGCAGTGCAGAGTCTATTCAGAGAACCAGTGGTCCAAGAAGTGATCCCTGCCTGGACACATAATGACAAGTGCCAAGAGTGAATTCCTCACAGCTAGTGACATAAAGGTGTCTTAGGGCACTTGCCCATGTTACCGCGCTGCCGAATCTCCCGGTGGGCGATCTTATGACACACTGTGCATGTGGACGCTTGTGATCAGCTGCGTCCTACAGCTTTTTTCTTTTGATTGTCAGGACTTGAAATTCTGCCCTGACAATCTAATGAAAAAAAGTCACAGGATGCAGCTGATCACAAGCGCCCACATGCACAGTGCGCTGCGCCGTAAGATTCCCCTGCCGGGAGATTTCCCCACCGGGAAATTCGGCGGTGCAGTAATGTGGGCAAGTGGACTTTCAGGCACCATTATGGCTAAGCACTGCGCAGGGATACAAGAATGATCCAGTCCTTGCTGTGATTAAATCATTTTCTATTGCTTCTACAATAGACTAGTGTAGGGCTGGAAACCTCAGGCCCAGGGGACAAATGCAACCCACAGCAAGTTTTTTGTGTGGCTCCTTTCCCCTTCCTGGATCTGAACTGTAAATCCAGTTCCTACCACCAAACACTAGGGATAGGTGTTACAGATTTGGATTAATCCGTAACTGCCCATAATGAGCAGTTGTAGATTAATCCATACCAAACTGCAGCAGGCCTGTTGCGGTTCAGTTTAAAATGTATAAATAAATTTTTAAAACTCTGCATGCACAAAGTGGCCACAGGACTGTTCTGCGCATGTGCACCTTTTCCAAAATGGCAGTGACAGCGTTGCCACCACTTTGGAAAAGGAGAGCCAGTCTGCACATGCATAGTGGCCATTTTTCACATGCACAGACCAGCTGCCCTCTTAAGTCTTTTTTTTAAAAATTGATACAAATCCGTAATACAGATTCATAATTAAATCCAGAAATTAAAGATCCAGATCTGTAACGGATCCAAAGCCGTAATTTCATCCAGGCGTCCACCCCTAACAAACACTGAAACTGAGCTCAGGGTAAGGGAGCAGAGATGAGGGTATGCACACAAAGATAGGGAACAGATCCATAACACAGATACATGGTCTAGACCCTCCTCTTCCTGAGCACACCCTATAAGCACTTGTGGCAGGGCTAGGCCCCAAAATGGTGCCTGTCATGAGGAACTCAAGATGGTCACCACAGGAAGTGGCTAAGTTTGGGGCATGAAAGAGGAAGCCAGTCTCAGGAAGAGGGCAGTCTGCAGAACAGATTTCCTGGAGAGGCTGACTGACCTGGATCCTAAAGGAAGGAGATACCTGGACCTGGGGTTTTGAGTTCACAAACACCTAGCCCGGGACTGTGGTTGTGGTTGCGGTTGCGGTTGCATTGTGACTAGACTCTGCGAGATGTACTAAGACTGGCCAGAGCATTGGTGCCTGACCTGGGACTTTGTAAATAAACTGTGATTGAGCCTGACCCCCTGAGTGGCAACCTTTTTGGGTACTGATCCTGACAACACTTGCCCCATGATGAAGTAGGGACCTGTGACAGCACTCCTGCCCCTAACTTATGTGTGGCCCTCAGAGTTTGTACTAATTTCAAACTAGCCCCTTGGAGAGAAACTGTTCCCCAACTCTGGATTTTTGTAAAGGGCTTTATCCATTTTATTCCCCACTTTTTATAATGCTAGCTTCTTGCTGACCCCTGTGTACCTTTCAACTGCCACAATTAACTCATTTTAGGGCCAGCTTCTACCAAGGGCCCAAGAAAAAAAGGGTATTTTTCCATTACATGTTACTCTGCACAGCCTCCAGGAGAGAATGGCTGCTTTTAGATCGACAGCTGACCCGATGCTGGCCACGCCAGCCCCTGGTGGCCCACCAGATATGGAATCTGAGCAGGAAGCTACCCTCACTTGTGGTGCTCCAGGACATCCCAGAGCACCACCTGTGGAGTGGGCCGGCCAAACTTGGGGCAGAGTTGCAGTCCAGACCTATACTGCAGCGCCACTTCCAGCTGGCCGTTGCCCCAGGCAACGCTACAGAGTTGCAGGCAGCAGCCTAGAGTGTCAGGTGATCCACCCACAACTCCATGGTGTGGGGGGCGGTGTCGCTGTGTGGGCAGACCGTGGGTTGGGGCAACCACCACCAGGTCCATTTAAACCTGACTCAGGTGGGGTTGGACACAGGGGTGAACCCCCAGAGCAGCTCCGGGTGTGGCCAGCCCCATATCCATCTAAAAGTACCCAATGAGAGGAGAGAGAGATGCACCAATACCTGCCAGGAGCTTTCCAAATTAAACAATCCCTCCAGCCTCAGAGGGTTCATTACTACCGTTTCCAGACTGCAGGCACTAGCACTTCCAGCACACCAGAGCTCTCTCAGACACGCAGGGTGTTAACACATGAGATGCTGTCCCACTTTCACCCCCATTAGCCTGGAAGTTTCACCTGCTTGTGTGTCGTGGGGCCACCAGATGTTCACCCCAGAACTGCCCTCGGGCCACTTCACATTATGTCATCTCCGGAAATGTGGAGCATGTTGTGTGGGAAAATGCGGGGCAACACATCTGGATGCTATCAAATTCCTGGACTCCTTTCAGTCTGGCTTTCGTCCTGGGCATGGCACGGAGACTGCGCTTGTGGCCTTGATTGATGATCTCCGCTTGGAGATTGACAGAGGGAATTCCAACTCTGTTGATCCTTCTAGATCTGTTAGTAGGTTTTGACACCGTTGATCATGAGGTGGTGTTGACTCAACTGCGAGACCCAGCAGGGGTGTGTGGGACAGCTCTTGAGTGGTTTCACTCCTTCATGTCAGGGAGGTCTCAGTGGGTGGTGACAGACGATTGCTCGCCATCGCCCCGTGATCTCTGCTGTGCAGTCTAGCAGAGTTCCATCTTGTCACCCCTTCTGCTCAATGCGTATACGAAGCCGCTGGGCGAGATCATTCAAAGGTTTGGAGTGAAGTGTCATCAGTATGTTGATGACATCCAGCTCTACCTCTCTTTTTAATCCAACCCAGGTCCTGCAGTCTCGGTACTTACCAGTTGCCTGGCTGCTGTGGGGGACTGGATGAGGGTGAGTCAACTGAGGCTGAATCCAGACAAGACTGAGGTGGTGATGGTTGGTGGCCTTGTGACTTGGCGTGGGGGATTGGGACCCCATCAATGATGGGGTCCCGCCCCCAGTCACTCAGGTTTGCAGCCTTGGAGTGCTCCTGGACCCGCTACTGTGCCTGGAATTTCAGGTGGAGTGCTCTTCACCAGCTCCATCTGGTGAGACGGCTGCAGCCTTTTCTTTCTGATTCGGATCTAGCAACCATCATCCATGCCTTCATTACCTTGAGGCTGGACTACTGCAATGCACTCTACGTGGGGCTGCCCTTGAAGACTGTTCGGAAGCTGCAGCTGGTGCAGAATGTGGCGGCCTGGCTCCTTACGGGAACAGGTCACCCCAGGAGCACACAACACCGGTGCTCTGGAATCTGTACTGGTTGCCTATTGTCTTCTGAGCACAATTCATGGTGCTGGTTTTGACCTTTAAAGCCCTAAACAAACAGCTTGAAACCCACTTATTTATTTTATTTTACTAGTTTTATACCCCGCCCCCTCCTGCTCAAGAACAGCTCGATGCAGCTTACAAGCATCAATAAAACACCTATAAAATATAATTAAAACATTTTAAAGGATAAAAAGAACTAAAAGGGCAGAAATCCCCTCCCCAACCCACCCCACTCTCCCTGTCTCCCTCTCCAAAGGCCCGGCGGAACAGCCAGGTCTTACACTGTCTATGGAAAGAGGGGAGGTCCGGAGTCAGGCGGGCCTCTGTTGGAAGGGAGTTCCACAGCCTGGGAGAGGCCACCGAGAACGCCCTCCCCATCGTCGCCACCTAGACAACCCGGGGGACTTCGAGTCGGGTGCCCCCGGCCGACCGCAGGGGCCGCAATGCAATCCGGGGCCTGAGACAGTCCTGCAGGTAAGCCGGGCCCAGGTCGTTTAGGGCTTTGTAGGTCATTACCAGCACTTTGAATTGGGCCCAGAAGATAATAGGCAGCCAGTGCAGAGAACGGAGCAACAGTGTAATGTGCTTGCGGTGACCCATCCCCATTAAAGAGATGGGCCGCCGCATTCTGCACCAGCTGCAACTTCCAGACCGTCCCCAAGGGCAGCCCCACGTAGAGTGCGTTACAGCAGTCTAGTCTAGAGGTGATAAAGGCATGGATGATGGTGGCCAGATCTAAGTCCGAAACATACAGCCGCAGCCGTCGTACCAGATATAATTGCCAAAATGCTCCCTTCGCCACAGTCTCCACCTGGAGATCCAGGCGGAACTGTGAGTCGAGGAGCACCCCCAGACTACGGACCTGTGTGGCCAAAGGGGGGCAGACCCCATCGATGATGGGGGCCACCACCACCCCAGTCCTACCCACCAACATCACCTCCGTCTTGTCAGGATTCAGCTTCGGACGGCTGGCCCTCATCCAGTCCCCCACAGCTGCCAAGCACTGGGTGAGCACCGAAACTGCCGGGTCTGGGTCTGCAGAAAAGAGGTAGAGTTGTGTGTCATCGGAGCACTGATGACAACGCACGCCAAACCCTCTCAGGACCTCGCCCAAAGGCTGCATCTACACATTGAACAGGAGTGGGGACAGAATAGAACCCTGCGGGGACTCCACACATGAGGTCCCGGGGAGATGAAGTACATTCCCTCAGAACCGCACACTGAGTTCTCCCGGCCAGCAACGAGCGAAACCATTCAAGAACAATTCCGCTCACCCCGGCCCGGTCCCGCAGCCAAGCCACCAACATCTTGTGGTCAACGGTATTAAATGCAGCCGACAGATCTAATAGAATTAAAATAAAAGATCTGCCCAGGTCTAATTCACGGCGCAGGTCATCAACCAAAGCCACAAGCGCAGTCTCCGTGCCAAACCCAGGGTGAAAACCAGACTGCGAGGGATCAAGGAAACTGACCCGATCTAGATGCCCCTGAAGCTGCCGAGCCACCACCCATTCAATAACCTTCCCTAAAAAGGGAAGGTTAGAGACAGGCCGATAGCTGACCAGGGAATCAATATCAAGAGATGGTTTCTTAAGCAGCGGCCGCACCACCGCCTCTTTGAGACAGCTCGGCAGCCTGCCCTCCCTAAGGAAGACAGTGACAACCCCCGCTAGCAACGGCCCTGATGTCTCCCGGCAGGCCTTGACCAGCCAGGATGGGCACAGATCTAATTCACAATAGGCGGCCCTTACAGCCCCAAGGACCTCCGCCGGATCAACAGGCAATACCCACTAAAATTGATCCCATATTTGAAAGCTCACCTGGCCTACCATGTCCCATCGCGGCCTCTGTAGTCTTCTGGGGATGCCCCTCTGGAGGTACCAATTTTAAATTTGGCCTCCACGATGAGTGCATTCTCGACTGCTGGTCTGCGGCTGTGGAACTCCCTCCCCCAAGAGGTTCATTTATGTCCGGGCTTGAGCACCTTTAGGAGGCAATGTAAAACTATGTTGTTCGCAAGGGCATTTAGCAGTGGGGGCTAGGGTGGAGGGGCGGTTGTAGAGGTACAGGGTGAGTCAGAGGGTAAGGGGCTTGGGGTGGGAAAGGGTTGGGGGTGTTGTATGTTTTTCGTATTTGTTTTATGTGCATTTTTTTTAATTTTACCATTGTAAGCCATCCTGAGCCGCTTTTGGCAGGAAGGGTGGGGTAAGAAATGTAAATAAATAAAATTGCTGCCCTGGGGCTGCCTCCTGTGTGTTGAGGGGGCCATGGGGTACCCACAGGGCCACATCTTCAGCACCAGAGAGTCACGGTCAGCAGCCTAGGGTGTTGCTCTGTGTTTGCATGATGACAAAATGGCCTCTCTATTCATGCTTGGGAGGGGTGAAGGAAAGCATCAATGAATGCATTGCTGCTTTCCTTCTCTTCTCCCAGCATAAGTAGAGAGGCCATTTTGTAAATTTGTGGTTCCACTGGTTGTGGCTACTCTTTTTTTTTTTTTTTAAATGGTCCCTTCACTGTTTCACTGCTGCTTCCTGCTGCTGCTGGAAAGTAGTTTGTGTGCACAGGCGTTTGGCTGCCGGGGATAAGGTGTGGCTGCTGGGGATGATGCTGGTTGGACTCGGGGACTGCTTTGGTGGGAATGCAGCCCCGAAAGGGGCCAAACTGTTATTTAAAAAGGGGTCTGTGTTCTTGAACAGGCAGTTTGTTGGTGAAGCTACTAGGAATGCTGGTCTGGATGTGTCTGATTTGGTGACAATGCATCCCTGAAACTGGCCAATTTTTTTTTTTTAAGGCCTGTGTGCTTGCACAGGTGTTTGGCTGCCGGGGATGCCTTTGGGGGCTTGTGGGAATGGTTTGGTTTGTTTATGTGTGGTTTTCTGGTTTTTATATGGGTTTTGTTCACTTGATGATGTGGAGTGTTAAATACTAATTCCCCCCCCCCCCAAACACACATGCAGCAGATGATGAGGGGGAATTAGTTTTTAATGCCCCATGATTCAATTGAGGTTTGGAAATCGTGACATGGAATGGTTAGTCTGGTGATGTTATGCGTGTTCAAAATCCTAGAAATGTGATGTTTGTGATAAAATTGAGGTTTTGAAATCATGAGATGTAACTGTTAGTCTGGTGATCTGCCTGCTTTTAAACCTGGCAGAGGAGGTGAATATAACCTGCCTAACTGAAATTGCTGGATTAAGTAATGTAATGTCCATCCAATGTTAACCCTGGGAACTCCTTGCTTCTGGCTGGGTTATGCCCTGGCTCCGCCTACCGTATCCCTGGCTCCGCCCCTAGGCTAGGCTCCGCCCCTAGGCCCGCCGGCCTTACTACCCCAGTGCCCCTCCAACATCAAAACCCACCAGCCGCCCCTGGAAGATTATGCTGGACTGTATTGAGATGACAAGTAATAAATCATGGTCCCTTTCCTCATATTCCATATTTTGGACCCCAGCTCTCTAGGGCATTTAGGAGTGGGGGTTCCCAGACCTGACCACCCCCTTTCTAAAGCACTGTGTGCCCCTTTTTGATTGTCTGGTAACCCTATGGGGTGTGGACTGCCTTGAAATTCTCCAAATCCAGACTGCTCCCCCCACTCTACCTGGGGTTAATTTCCTGGACTTGTCCCTGTGCTCGCTGCTGCCATCGTGCTGCCCGTCTCTGGGGAATTTCTCCAGGGGCGGGCAGTTGCCACTGATCAGCTCCAGCTGGGGCACCGCTGCTGGACCCAGACTGCAAAGCGGCAGGAGAAGACCCAGGCGGTTTTCCTCTCCATTGCTCCACATTTCCCTGCTTGCTTGAGGAAGAAGAAGAGCGATGGAATTTAGCAGCCCTTGCTGCTCTCTGCTACTCCCTAGTGGCGGCTGGCTGGACACGCAAGGGAAATCAATCAAACTGAGCAGCCACATGGAGTAGGATCTCTAGTTAACACAGCTAAGCCTAACACCTTTTCTGCTCGTGGAGACAGGACACAGAGACCTCTGCTGGTTTTCTCTAGGACACCACTCAAATCCTAACAGATGCTAAACCCAGCCATGCAATGGGCCCAGCACTGACCAATGACCAGGGAGGGAGATCTCGTAGACTCTCAGCCAGAACTAAGGGAGCCAGAGAAGTGTCAGACTGTTCCAGCCAGAGTCTGTGAGTGGCGTGATTAATTCCTATCTGCCCCCCACCCCCACAATTACAGTGAACCAAGGCAGACAGCTGCATTGATGTTAATTAAATGGGTACCATCCCATTATTTAAATTAAAATACAAATCCATTATTTTCTTTGCTGCTGCTGCCATAGAACAATAGAGCTTTTCTTCCATCCCGTTTGAGATTGCTTCAGCTCAGAGAAACAACACTGATCATTCTAGTGTGCAAGGGGAGACAGAGCTAGTTTTTTCCATATAGCTTTGCTGCTGGGCTGGAGTGAGATGATTTGGCTGACAATTACTGGACACTTTATTTCCCAGATCCTTATAGGTCTCTGCTGCAGAGCTGAGACCATTTCTCTCAACACTCCCCATGGCCTCGGCTTTAAAGAGCTGATTTGGGATGGGATGTGGCTCACTGTTGTTCATGATGCTATGGCAATGGAAGAGGCGTTATCAAAAGAAGATGATCAAGGATCTAGAAAGCCAGTCTTGTGAGGAAACGTTGCAGGAACCGGGTATGTTTAGCCCAGCAAAAAGAAGATTATGGGGAAGCACGATAGCAGTCTTCAAATATCTAATAGGCTGCCAAAAAGCTGGCAAGCTACTGTTCTGCATTGCTACAGAGGAAAGAACTAGAAATAATGGGATCAAATTACAGTTCAATCTCAGGAAATACTTTCTAACAGTAAGAGCAGTGCATCATTGAACAAGTTGCCTAGGGAGGTTGTACGCTCTCCATTGCTGGAGTTCTTCAGAAAGAGGCTGGGCAGCCAAACGTCAAGGATGTTATAGCTCTAGTCATCCTGCATCCAAGCGGGGGGGGGGGGAGACTAGATTATGCTTGAGGTCCCTTCCAGCTCTATGATTCTATTTGATTCTTAGAGTTGGAGTCCACCAAGTTCTAACTCTTTAAATTTGAGCTCTGAATTTGGTAAAAATGATTCATGCAATCAAGTAGCATACCTATCACCATGTGATAACCAACCAATGATGAGTTCAAGAACTATCAAATTAACAAATATTGTTTATTCATTCAACTTTTGTCAGGGCAGCTTACAAAAATATCTAAAATATATAGAGACAGAACACATATAAAACATACACAAATACAAAAGCAATTTGATGGAATAATTTTGGGGAAAAATTACAATCTATTTTGTGGACTTCATTTGCGAAGCTTGCAAATGGGAAGCAAATTTTAAATCTGTAAAAGCAAATCAGAAACTTTCAATGAATATTCCAATTGCTCTGAATACTTGTTTCAGCCGTGGACAAAACCATTTCATTTTTTGCCCTCCACTTGACTCTGAAGTAATTGTGTAAATCAATGACAGCTGAAGAGTTCGGGGTCCATCACAGGGGGTGGTTTAAAACGAGCCAGGCTTGAGGGGGCGTCCATGGCCGCTGAGTGGCACAGCTGTGGAGGAGCCACTCAGGTGGAGTGTGTGGGGAGGGATTCTAATGGTCGGCTCCCAGTGTGGCTACGGTGACAGCCACCTCGCACTCCCCTACCACAGACCATGGTGGAGGGGGAAGCATGTTGGGCTGGCCTTTGAAATGGACATGTCGGGCGTGAGTGCTGAGGAACCAGGCTCCCCAGTGCTTGCAGCCAGTTCCTGTGACTTACAAAGGTCGTGTCTCCAACCCACAGAACCTATGAGCAGGCTGTATCTGTTCTAGAGAGAGAGCTGATTCAGTGAGAGCTGCAAGCCAGGGAACCTGAGTCATAACAGCCTAGAGTGGGGTAGTAAGACCCCAGTCCCATGACAGGACCTCCTCCCGCCAGCACTGTCATGGAGACGCCGTGTGCCAGTGTGTGAGAAGGAGGCCGCTCCATCTGGATCAGGGATCCCCCCAGGCCAGGCCACCTGTGGCCGTGGCCTCTTCTTTGCAGGACCTACCTGAGGCCAAGTGAAGTGGCTTTGGATGTGAGGTGAAGCTCATGCCTACACCCAAAAGAGAATCAGAGCAAAGGGGGTTGTTTCCTTCTCTGGTGGCAAGAAGAAGGTGACAGCATCCACTTCTTCCTCTGCCAAGAAGAAAGTACCAGTGGACTGTCTCTCTGCCTTCTTCACTGCTGCTGCTAATGCCCCCTGCAGGCATCCCAAAGCATCCAATATTGAGCTCACGCCCACACACACACCAGTGAGCCTGCTGCCGAGCCCAAGAAAACCACCGCCACCACACAGCCTGATGCACCTGCTGTCAGATCCCCTCCCCCAACTGGCACACATCCTCCCAGTGCACTTGCTCTGACCCCTTCCCACACCTCCATGCATCCTAGCGTGCCTGCAGCGACCACCAACATCCCTCCCACCTGCATTGCATCCACCACTGCCACTGTAACCACTTCTGCTGCTGGGACATCCCGGCCTGCCCCTGCATTTTCCCTCCCTGGGAAAACAACGAAGATCACATCGGACATGTGGACTCAATTCCGGGTGAAAGGGTGTGACTTTACGGTGGCAGTTTGTCTTCTCTGCAGTGCCAAGGTCAGTCGTGGGAGAGATGTTCATCATCTCTCTACTGGTGGCCAACATAACCACTTCTCCGGCATCATGCAGACGTCTGGAAGAGAAAACCCAGTGATGGTGATGCTGTGGCCTAAGAGTAGCATGGGCCAGTGGCAGTTGTAGTGGTTGGAGAGGAGGATGGGGAGGACTCTGCTGCTACAACTGCTACCCCGGGGCCTTCTGGTGATGGCCCCCCAAAGAAGACCACGCCGAGGAGCACTGGCTCCTCTTGCTCCTGCACACCATGACTCCTGGTACCCGCTTCCTCCCAGCCCATTCTATCTAAGCTTCTTGAGAAGAAGCAGCAGTATCCCTCCAACCACCCTGGTGCTGGCACCATCACCAAGGCAGTTGCAGAGGTGATTGCCCTGGATGAGGAGCCATCTGCACTGGTGGAACGGACTGATTTCCGTTGGCTGTTGCATCTTATTGATTCAAGATATAGGATCCCCATATGCAACACCTTGAGTAGGAGGGTGCAGTCATGGATGAGCTCTCCAAGGTGGAGGCTGATTGTGTGGCACCTTTTACCACGGACCTGTGGACCAGCACCAGTGCGGTGCATGCGTATCTGGCACTGACCACACAGTGTTGGGAGCTCCCATCAGTTTTTGTCACGCAGACAGCAGCAGCAGTGGAGGAGCAGTGTGTGAGGGCAAGCACCGATGGGTGCTGAGTCTGAGGGCAAGCACTCTTGCATGCCCAAGTGTTGGATGACAGGCACATGGGAGACAACATCTTCACATACAATGTAATGTTGGACCAGTGGGTGCACGCTACAGGGTCATGTGTGAAAGTCGGTTTCTTTGTTACCGACAACGGCTCCAATATGGTGAAGGCCATGATTGATGGGGGCTTTTATCATATTTGGTGCAGCTCCCACACTCTGAATCTCATGATAAAGGGTGCCTTGGAGACAACTACGGGATTGCCGGATGTCTTTGGGAAGGTGCGGAGCACTGATGGACACTTCCACTGTTCTGACATGGCCAGCACGGTGCTGTGACAATGGCAGGAGGAGATGGGCAGTTCCCACCATTGCCTGGTCCAGGATATTACTACCCACTGGAATTCAACATTCCTTTTGCTGCAGCGGATTGTGGAGCAGAGGGGCACACTTCACCACCTGGCTCTCAATCAGGATGTTGGAGAGCAGCTAACCTCAACCTGGGGAGAGTGGAAGGTCCTCGAGGATGTGACCAAGGTCCTGCATCCCTCTCACCTGGCCACCAATGACCTCAGTATGAAACAGGACATGCCCAGTCAGGTGATCCCACTGTGGTGCATGCTGCAAAGATGGATGGCAGCATTCCTGGGGGACCTGAGACTGGATGAACTCGTCATGATGGGGCTGGCAAGGAACTTACAGACGGAGCTTGAGAGAAGATATGAGAACATCATCAGGAAGGACATCAGCTACGACCTTGCAATGCTTCTCGATCCCCATGCCAAGACTATCACAGGGGATGTCTCCAGATTCACATGGCTCAGGAGGATGCTTGTAGGAGAGGTGCAGTGGGAGTTGCCAAGACTGGACGAGGAGGATGAACTTCACATGATGCCTTCAGTTTGTTCAAAGCTTCACATTGACAGCTCGAGTCTGTGAGGTCAGGACTTTGATGCCTATACGGAGGAGGCAGCGGAAGACCTGCCATCGTTGGCTCGTCTCTGTTCACCAGATGCTGCTGACACATTTGTTGTGCAGTATCTGCAGGAGTCAGTGGCCAGATGTGACAGTGACCTGTTGGCCTACTGGGTGAAGAGGATCCTGATGTGGCCTCCTCTTGCAAAGGTGGCTGTTATGCCCCCCCTACAAGTGTTCCATTGGAGAGGGTATTCCGTATCGCCGGCGACATCGTCAGCCCACAAGGATCCTGCATGCACCTGGAGAAGCTTTGTCCAGACTTCAGCCTGCAGCTCTACTGACAGTTGATGTGCTAATGGTTGGGACATGCATGCATGCCAGAAGGATAGACAGGTGGTAGAAAGACTGTGATGGCACTGGACTCATTGCTGTTTGGAGCCAGTCCCAGAGTTTTGACCAGTGCATGCCATCCCTAGTCAGTCCCTACCTGTCACCACATGCTCCCAGCCAGTGAAGAAGGGGATGCGATTCTGTCCCTGTCTCCCCTGCTAGGATCATCAAATTCTTGTCACCCTTCTTCTCCATCACACACATAAGCATGACTCCTTCCTCCAGTTTCCGCAAAAGAGTACCCTTCATTGAAAACCTGCTGCAGTTTGTTCATTGTAGGGGAGACAATGAGACTGGCTTTG
>QEPC01004304.1:3710933-3723840 GCA_003113815.1 Sphenodon punctatus | reverse complement strand
CCCCCCCCCCCACCTTTGTTTGTTTGTTTGTTTGTATATTTATTTATTTATTTAAATGTATATGCCGCCCTTTCCCAAAGGCTCAGGGTGGCTCACAAGTCATAAAACATTAAAACCAATAAAACCTAACCCTCCCCCCAACCCTCCCACAATCCCCCCCCAATACCACCACCCCCATTTCCCATGCCCAACCCACCACACCCCTACCCCCAAACCACCCCTATCTCCACCTGCCAAATGCCTTTTCAAACAGAAAAGTCTTACATTGCCTCCGGAAGATGCCCAGGCCTGGGCTCAAATAAACTTCCAGGGGAAGGGAGAACAAGGCTAATGGATGGTACCCACAGGGAGGTGCTCCCAGTTGATCGCAGGGGCTGCAATGAGGCATGGAAGGAAAGGCAGGCTTTCAGATATGTGGGGCCCAGACCATTTAGGGCTTTAAAGGTCAAAACCAGCACCTTGAATTGTGCCTGGAAAGCTGTAGGAATCCAGGGCAGACTTTGAAGCACCAGTGTAGTGTGCTCGCGGTGCCCCACCCCTGAAAGGAGCTGGGCTGCAGCATTCTGCACCAGCTGCAGCTTCCAAACAGTCAGAAGGGCAGCTCCATGTAGAGCACATTGCAGTAATCTAGCCTCGAGGTGATGAAAGCCTGGATGACGGTGGCCAGATCCAATCTGAAAGAAAAGGCCACAGCCTCCTCTCCAGATGGAGTTGGTGAAAAGTGCTCCTGGCCAGGCCACCACTGCCACCTGACAATCCAGGCACAGCAAGGGGTCCAGAAACACTCCGAGGCTGTGAACCTGACTGACCAGAGGGGGCCAGACTCCATCAATAACAGGAGTCCCCATCCCCTCCAGGTCACAAGACCAGACAACCATCATCAGCTCAGTCTTCTCTGGATTCAGCTTCAGTCAGCTTATTCTTATCCAGTCCTCGACAGCAGCCAGGCATCGAGTAAACACCAAGACTGCAGGGCCTGGCTCAGATGAAAAAGAGAGGTAGAGCTGAGTGTCATCGACATACTGATGACACTTTACCCCAAATCTCCAAATGACCTCACCCAGCAGCCTAATATACACACTGAACAAGAGGAGAGACAATAGAACTATGATAGGGCAGAGTGCCTGTGTGCTGTGTCCCCTTTAAGAGTTAAAGAGTGGGGAGATAGTGGTTCCTTTAAGAGTTAAGGAGTTGGAAGGTAGCCACGCCTTCCAATCGGATCCAATCGGATCCATTAGCTTTCGGGTGCAGGTCAACCTAACTGGTTCACCACCCTGACAAGGACATAGGAGGACCAGAATCTGGGCTTTCAGAAGGTAATGATCTGACCACAACTACTGGCTATAAGAGAGGAAGAACTTGAAGGACGAGGCAGTTGGGACCTGGCTGCTGAAGAGAGCACATCTCTGCTGAGAAGGCTGCAGAGGAGAGCTGACCTGAAAGAAAAAGAGAGTGGGTAGCCAGCCGAGCCAAGGACTGAGCATCTTGCTGAGCTTGGGGCTAGCCAGGGCCAGGAGGCCGGAGGGGTTGCATACCTGGCATCGGTATGATATATGGAGACTGTGATGGGCTATGCTTATGTGAATAAAGATTATTATGCTAATTCCCTGAGTGACTGAGACTCTTGGAGACTGGATCCTGACACTTACTGCAAGTAGACCTTGCACTGTCACATGAACCTTGTGGGACCCCCCCTGGGAAGGTCCCATGAGGATAATGAACAATTGCCTATCTATCACCAGCCTCGGGGACCTCCCCGAGAGGAAGGAGTGGAACCACTCAAGAGCAGTCCCCTCACCCACCACGTCCCACAGTCATGCCAACAACACCTTGTGATCAACTGTATCAAAGGCCATACTGAATAATCTAATAAGAACAACAGGGTAGAATTCCCCTTGTTGGTCACAAGCAAGGTCTCCATGCCATACCCAGGATGAAAGCCTGACTGAAATGGGTCCAGGAATCAGATGACATCAAGATGATCCTGAACTGTCCAGCAACCACCCGTTCAATAACCTTCCCTAAAAAGGGAAGGTTAGAGACAGGCCGATAGCTGGCTGTGGAGTCAGCGTCCAAAGATGGCTTCTTAAGCAGGGGCCAGAGAACTGCAGTTTTAAGGGTGTCCGACACCCTACTATCCCATAGGGAGGCATTGACAGCCCGAACCAGCAAAGGCCCCAACGTCTCCCATCTGGCTTTCACCAGCCAGGACGGGCAAGGGTCTAATTCACAATTGGTTTCCCTCATCACCCCAAGATAAAATGGCAGCACCCACGTCGTGGTGAATGCAAGAGATTTTGTCTGCAAAGTAATTAATAAAAATGTCACAGCGGATATTATATTACTCAATTTCCAGGCAGAGGCAAACTGGATTAACCAGGCCCCTCACCACCTAGAACAGCTGCACTGGATGAGACTGCAGATGCTATGATAGAATAGAAGAAAGCTTCCTTCGCTGCCATCACAGCCATGGCATAATTCTTTAAAAAGATATATGCCGCAATCTGTCCACTTCAGCCACCTGTGCTCTAACTGACTACCCTCCCACTTCAGCCATCTCAGGTCCTCTGTATACCAGGGGGATCTGTGCCTCCGTAATGGTGAGAGCAGACACCTGGGTGTAACTGTGTCGATGACCATGGTCAAGATGTCATTCCACAAGGCGACCAGGTCATCCACAGGGTAGCCGCTAAGGTCAGTAGGTAAATCCCACAAGGAATTCTGGAAACCAATTGGATCCATTAGCTTTCGGGTGCAGGTCAACCTAACTGGTCCACCACCCTGACAAGGACATAGGAGGACCAGAATCTGGGCTTTCAGAAGGTAATGATCTGACCACAACAACAGTGTCCTCCACAACAGCCTTCAGACAGGTGGTCAGATGGGTGGTTCCTGGGTGGCCTAAAACATTTAAAACACCCTTGTTGAAAAACACCCAGAGATAACTCGGTACTTTTATTATCTCCACAAGCATCTATCTGAGAGAAAGGGTGTTTTTAAACAAGCAAGGCTTAGGGGTGGTCCTTGGTCGCACTCAGGTGGAGTGAGTGAGGAGGGATTCCAACGTACGGGCTTTCAGTGTGGCTAATGTGGCAGCCACGTCACATTCACCTGCCATGGACCATGTGGAGGGGGAAAAGTGCCGGGCTGGCCTTTGGAATTGACATGTTCCGTCCATGAGTACTAGGGAACCTGGGCTCCCCAGCGCTTGCAGCAAGGCCGTGTCCCGGCCCCTGCCCACAGTGCTCCTGAGCAAGGGACCCGTCTGCTGGTGTGGGTGGCTGCCCCACTTCATACGGGCAGGGGATGTGCGGGCAACCATTTACCCACACGTTTTTGGCTTGCCCGCACAGGGCACTCCAGATTTTTGGGCACTGCCTTGTGAGTGGCCATAAGTGGGTGTTGTGTGGCTCACGGGAGCATGCATCTCCCCACTCCACCTTCAGACGGGCAGTTGGATGAGTGGTTATTGGGTGGTCATGGGTGGTAGCATCTTGTTTAAAAACACCCAAAGTCTGCTCTGGTGTCTGGAAACACTGAATTAGCTATTGTGCTGCAAGGCCACTCCTATACTAGCAACCAACTACCCTCATCTTCAGCAGTGGAAGCTTTTGCCCCAAAGGGGCCTCAGTTGCAGGCCTAACTACCAGCAGGGAGAACGGGATGAAGGTTGAACTGCACTGTACATGTAGCAGCTGACGACTGCAGTAGGAGCAGCGACCCTAAAACTGGCAGTATCTCCAGTAGGGAAAAGAGGGCTGGAAAAGGCAAGCAAGGCTTTGGAGGTTCTGCAGGACAATCCAGGGGTTGGGGATGGCAGGGCCTCTTGCTACCTTGAGGCCCCATGCAATTAAATGGGTTGCTTGGCCCTAATGATCCTTAAAATGTTTCACAGCCATTACCATTAGTAAAATCCTTTAAACTGGGCTCCAAAACGTTTGCCTGAATTACTCCATTTTGAGATCTAAATATAATCCTGCTACAGCAGACAGCAACAATGACATGTAGAATAGATCAAACATCAGATGGGACTTCAACCCCATCCATAGGTTGCATGACCCCACTGAGGGACACAACCCACAGCTTCAGAAGATCGGATTCAGTACATGTAATGCATTATGGGAGTAGTTCATCCCTGTGCCATTCAAGGTCTGTATATCCTATGAACACCTTGGAGCCAGGTTAAAATGGGCTATGGTACAGAAGATCTAATGGCCCCAACTTGTCCCTTTCCTGCAGCAGAGGATGCAGATGCATCAGTGAACATGACCCCAGTGCAGTTGCACACCTGTTGGAGCACAGCATCCAAGGTGCATCCAACATGCTGTATTTTTGGAAAATTTGGCTGCTTATCTGGGTGCCTAATGGAGGAGAGCTCCTCTGAGCAGGGACATAGCAAGACTGTGACAGGCCTGGGCTCATGTCTCAAAGGGCCTTTCACACAGCACCCCCCATCCCTCCCCACCCCACCGCACATGTGTGGGACAGTGCCTGCGGTGGGTGGGGGTGCGTGCACGCTCCCGCGCTCCACCCATCACCCATGCACAGAGCAACAGGCTCCAATGCCGGTTGCTTCATGCGTGGAGATGGGCTGTTTGAAAAGGGCCAAAGACACATCTCCCCCCGTTTACAACCCTACCAGGAAGGAAGTTTTCAGAGTGGTAGGGGCAAGACCAGCATGCCACCCCTACCCATCCCCACTCTGAAAACTTCCTTCCTGGTGGGACCTTTTTGCAAGCGATCTGAGTGGCGCTAGGAAATTTTCAGAGTGGGTGAGGGTGGGAGTAGAGTGCTCTCCTGCCCACTCTGCAAACTTCCTTCTCAGCGAGGTCCTTTGCAAGCAGTCTGAGTGCTGCTAGGAAATGTTCAGAATGGGTGGGGATAGAGTGTTGACCCTACTTCCTTCCCCCCCCCCCTCACTCTGAACATTTCTAGTAGTGCTCAAACCACTTGCAAAAGGCCCCCTCAGAGTCTAGGGTCTGGGCTCAACTGGGGCCCTTCAAGCAGTGGTAGCTACACCCCTGCCTCTGAGAATCTGGCCCCAAGTGGGATGTAAAGGGCCCCCAAGGCTTGGGCTGCCCTTTGAACTTCATGCTGTGAAAAGTGGGGACAAGAGAGCTGAGATTTGATTAAACAAAGCCATGTCTTCCACTTCACACGAAGGATTGCCTTCCCCAAGCATCTCGTTCCTGAGTAGCCAAGCTTGGGGATCAATGTTTTTTTCACCACACTGTGGGTATAATCCTCCATCCATTAAAGTCAATGACTCACTTCCCTTTTACTTTAATGGTGGAGGATTGCACCTTCATCCTGAGTAGAAGACGCAACCAAAGAGGATTTGGAAAGCAATCAAAAGCAAGGGCACTTAGCAATAGGGAAGGGCATTTCAGAGCTTAGCAGGGTGAGGACATGCTGTAATTTGAATACTGTTCTCTGTTCCCTGCAAAGAATGTATTGGAAGCTTCATGGAAGTTCAGTGCAGCCAGGTAAAATAGTAGGTGCTGGTGGAGTCAATTCCAAATAGCTAGAGAGCCATCTGGTGGCTGATGGGGCAGCTCATCCTTGCTCCTTAGCATGCAATCAGTAAGGACTTTAAGAAGTGGGATAAAGACAAAAGCTGACAAAATACTGAAAACACTGAGAAGCTGAGAAACTAGGCAGTGATGCTGTGGGGGTGGGGCACATGGCTAATGCTTTCAGTAAATATCATCATGAGAGTCATAACAGGATGGGACAAAAAGCAAAACATGCAAAGTGAATTTGGATTTCCAGGGGATAGCAGCCGTACATACAAAGGATTTAGGGATGCAAAAGCCATCTGCCTGGAGATAGGTGATGTAACTGGAGGCTGGTGACTCTATTATAGAAACATCACTGTTCAGAGCCTGTTTACACTGGTAGGATCTGGACCTGACTTGAAACAGCCAAATCTGAAAAGAGTTTTCTATAGTTTTCCAAGGTGAAAAGAACTGGGAAGGTTCTGGTTTGACTGAGCCTGCTGTGACATCCTTGACAAGCAAGTCAAATGTCGTCATCATTATGGTAAAGGGCAGATAATTGGGTTTGGTGCCTAGGCTAGTAAATGTTCCTGGAACTAGAACACATCTTAATTAACGCAAAGGGTGAGCTGGGGATGTCAGAAGTAAGAGGGATGAAGAATGATAATGCGTTCTTCTCACCCCAACTCCATCGAAGAATTGACTTGCAGGACTGGGAGCTTTTTCATGTTAGGCTGCGTGAGCCCAGATCACAAGCTCCCCATGAAGGGCAGTTCTGTGGCCTTGGTACAATGTTGTAAGTTTGTTTTTTTAAACAAGCAGCAGTGCACACAGTTTGAATTCGGTTAGGTGTCCCAGGGCTTCACAAAGGGAATGGAGTCTGGCAAAGCCACAGGAGAAAGTATTCAGTGTGTGTTTGGGTGTGTAGACCTGGCTCTTGGAGGCTATGGAGATGGTGACAATCAGAGCTGTTTGAAAAGCAGCCTGGCAGGCCCACTGGAGGAATGGGAATGAATGTCCTCCACCACAATTCCCCTCCATCCTTCCTCACTGGTAGGGGCAAGAGCTGCCATTTGACTTCTCAGAGAAGGTGCTGGTTATGATACCTGCCTACTGAGATCCGCCAGCTCCCTGACACAGAAGTCAGCTGTCAGGTGACAGTAGTCCTAGGCTGGATTCAGGCTTCTTGCCCACATTACCGCGCTGGGGGAAACTTGCGAGAAGGAAACTCATGGCAGAGAAACTAACATGAAGCTTGGAACGTGGGTGCGAGGTTAAAAGCATCATTTAATGCGTCTTGCGTTGTTTTCAATCACGGAAGGCAGGGCACAAAATCCAACCCTGCCTTTCGTGATTGAAAACAACGCGAGACGCGTCATATGACACTTTTAACCCCACGTCCACGGTCCAAGCGTCACATTAGTTTCCCTGCCATGAGTTTCCTTCTTGTAAGTTTCCCCCAGCACGGTACTGTAGGCAGCAGCCTCAGTTTTGTAACCTTGAGGCCCCAGCACCAGACCAGCAATCTTACTCCAGCAATCCCTCTCTGAAAGGGACAGGATATAAAAGTGACTCAAAGTAGTAAGGACACCTCCCTTCCATTAAGGAGCCATAATTCCTCCTACAAATTACTCTGTTCCCCTGGCTGTAGGCTTGGCAAGCAGCCACACTTGCACACTTGGAAGGGTGAGATACAATCAATGTCTGTCATTACGCCTGGAAATGGAAACCCTGTTGGTGACAGAGCCTTGTCAGATCTCATGAGGCAGAGCTAACAAACAAGGTAACCGGGGAACAGGAGACAAAGAACACAGAGCTGACACGGCTTCCCCAGAGAATGGAGACTGATCAGTCGGAAGAGAGCACCCAAAATACTGCTAAATGGTCGGATAGGGAGAGCACTCAATCACTTAGTGCTCAGACAATACAGTGACACAGCCTGCCTCAGACACAGCTGCAAAAACCATCACAGTCACCAGCATGCAACACCCCACACAGCTGGCCATTCCCAGGGCCAAAACCCTCCAGCAAGGCATGCTGGGAACACTTGGCAATGGGGATCCTTCCCCTGAATCCTTGTGTTCTTAACCAGGGTTTGACACTGGGCCCTCTGTTCAGATTAGTGCAAGCAGCAGAGAGCCTGGCCAAGGCCCTGGATGTGCCAGTGTGACTGGAGCAGATAAGGCAGCTTGATGCTGCTCAGGTTCGTGCCAGTTTCTCTGCTGTGCAGGAAGTGCTAAAGCCCGCTCTAGGCTGTGTGAAATCAGAAGCTTTGGAGAGGGCAGGGAGGGCAGTCTGCTCTTCCTTAATACACCTGGCTGCCGTGAAAAATGCACAGGTTGCCAGAAAGGATGCTCAGTAAGTTCATATCCTTGCCGCCTAAACCTTTTCTCAGCTTGTTATTAAAAAATCCCCAAGCCTTTAGAACAGCTGGAGTAAATGCTAGCATTTGTTTTCAGTCACCTTGTGCTATACTGAACTATTTTTCTGTCTCTGCACCCACAATACTGATCACCTCCCACCCCCTATAGAAAAGCCCCCGAGAGTCTAAATAACACAATTCTTACTCTAGCTTCCTAGGCTGGGCTGCTCCTGTGCTCCTGGCTGTTTTTCAGACACCCTTTCTTCCAAGAATGACTCAAGAGTAGTCATGGGGGCTGCTGCTTGAAGCTGTAGTTCTGGGTGGTCTTCTGGGTGTTGCTGTGCTATTCCTCCTTCCATAGGAGGTGTCTTGCTCTCTGGCCCAGCTCCTAAGCCTTTCATTCCAGGCTCTCAGGCCTTCCAGCCACCCTGCCTACCCCAGCAACCAGTTGTGACTGGGATTTGGGGGTTCCTCCCTCTCTGGCTGTTCCCCAAAGCACCACTGGCCCAGCTATGACTCCGTTATTTATTTATTTATTACACAGTTTTATACCCCTCCACTTCTGCAAAGCAGCTCAGGGCAGCTTACAATTTAAAACCAAAATATAAAACATAAAATTCAAGTATAAAACCACTTTAAGGGGGAAGCCATAAAAATATAAACATAAAACAAAAACCCTCCCACCCTAGCCCTCAAAACCATCCCACCCAACCCGTCTCACTCACCAAAAGCCTGACGGAACAGCCAGCTCTTACAAGAACATCTAAAAGAGGGGAGATCCAGGGCCAATCGTGCCTGCACTGGGAGTTCCACAGCCTTGATGCCACTGCCGAGAATGCCCTCTCCATAGTAGCCCCCTGAGACACCCCGGGAACTTTGAGAAAGGCACCCCCGGTTGACCGTAGGGGCCAATCCAGAGCCCAGGGGATGAGATGGTCTTGCAGGTAAATGGGGCTTTAAAGGTAAGCACTAACACCTTGAATCAAGCCCGGAAGACTATAGGCAGCCAGTGCAGAGAACAGAGCACCGATGTAACTCCTGGCAGCCCGTCCCCATAAGGCAGTGGACTGCTGCATTCTGCACCAGCTGCAGTCTCCAAACCATAACCATGGGTAGCCCCATGGGTAGAGCGCGTTACAATAGTCCAGTCTTGATGTGATGAAAGCATGGATGATAGTGGCCAGGCTGGAGTCTGAGATGTACAGCCAACGCTATTGCACCAGATGTAATTGGAAAAACTCCATCTGCACATCCAGGAGAAGCTGGGAATTGAGGAGCACGCCCAGACTGCAAACCTGGGGAACCAGCGGGGGGTGAACCCCATCAATGATGGAGGATGCCACACCCACCGCCTTCCCCACTAACATCACCTCCATCTTCTCGGGATTCAGCCTCAGTTGGCTCACCCTTATCCACTCCCCCACAGCTGCCAGACACTGGGTAAGCACCGAGACCGTCAGCAGGTCTGGGTCGGATGAAAAAGAGTGGTAGAGTTGGGTGTCATCAGCATACTGATGGCATCGAACATTGAACCCTCTCACGACCTCGCCCAGCGGCTGCATATACACACTGAACAGGAGAGGGGAAAGATGGAACCTTGCGGGACTCTACATGAGAGGTCCTGGGGAGATGAAAAATAATCCTGAGCACCACTTACCCTGCTTACAGCAACCACCGAAGACCACTCTCCACAGAGTAAGGGTTTAATTCTTCACCTGTAATCTCAGGGTCCCACGGTCATCAGAAAAGTAATTGTCTTGGTGTCAAACCAAGATTCCACAGTTAGTACATATCACTCTATGAAATGGAGGGTATTATTTTCAAAGGTACTAGAATGGCAGTGCCTCAAGCTCTAAGGAATGAAGTACTGATGAGAATTCATGAAGGGCATCTTAGAATAAAAAAATGTAAATGCAGAGCCAGAAACACAGTGTACTGGCCTAATATGAATGTTCAGATTGAACAAGTGGTCAGAAACTGACATGTGCCAGAAATACAGAAATAAACCAAGACAAAAACCTCACGGTTTAAAAAAACGGTTAAAGGTAGAATCATTTCTAAAACAAAAAACTTTTGTCTTCAAAAACATTTCACAAAATACATTTTAGCCTAACTTAAACTCCAAAAAAACATGAACATTAATTCCAGTTGTTATGAAAACATTTAGCAACATACATTACAACAAAAATTAAATGCCAAAAAGTATGGAAATTATTTCAAGATTTTCTATCTACATTTCATAATTTACCATCAACATAAACATAAGGTATGTACTTAATTCCTTACCATACATACTTACTCTTATTAATATTTATCACTAATTAAACTATCACATTTTTTCTTTATTAAGCATTAATTTACTATCATAATTCAACAACTAACAATTTTTTCAAACTGCCTTAACTGTCGTTAACATGTATACAAAATGTGTACGCTTTATACAATGAACTGTTGACTCTGTCAGTCTAGAGTCATTTCGATAGAATACATTTCATTGCAAAAGGACAGAGTTAAGGCAGCGCTGGGGCAGGTGGCCGGGCAGGGGCCTGGGGGAGGCGTGTAGTGCTTGGGAAGGGTCCTGGGAAGCAGAGGTGGCTGGGTGGGAAGGGGGTTGCTAATTAACTTACCTTTTCCCCTTAGGCTTCGGAGTCCAGCGGCACCCCACGGTGCCTAGTGCAGCCTTCTCAGAGCCACGCTGGGCAGAAAATACTAAGGAAAAATAGTGTGTATGCGCAAAATGCCCACCATGGTCGTTCTGCATATGCATGGCCATTTTCCAAAATGGCACCAGCAGTGTCAGCGCCATTTTGGAAAGTAGCAGCTGGTCTGCACATGCTCAGCATATTCACTAATTGCACCATGAATCACTGAGAGCAGCTGAGGGAGCTAGGACAGTGGGTACCTGGTCCGCTCTTGCTCCTGCCATCTGTGTAAAGGCAGGCCACCCTGGGGTGAGACGAAGCAGGAGCGCTCCAGGCCAGCTCTGCTCGTGGTGCTCTGGAACATCCCAGAGCACCACGAGCAGAGTGAACCACCCAAACCCGGAGCACCAGCCGGGGGTGGAGCAGCAGTCTGTCTACTCACAGACGGGCCACTGCAGCGCCGCTTCCAACCGGGGGTTGCCATAGAAGCTTCGAGCGGCTACCTACAGCGGCTGGTGATCCGCCCGCAGCTCTATGGTACAGGAGAGGGGGCGCCGCATGGGCAGATTGGGGTCTGCGGTGGCAGCATCCTCTGTTTAAACCCCCCACCGCCAGAGCACACCTGGCGGTGGCCCTCCAGGAGCAGACCCACTCCTGGATCTTTCTAAAAAAAACCCAAAGAGGCATGCACAACTGGAATCAGCCCTGCTAGAGAAAAGCATGCAGAGCTACCTGGCTAGAGAGGTGGAAGTGGAAGGAGTCTTGCTGGGGCAACACAGAGCTGGCAGAAGGACGCCTGAGACACGTCCTATGCTGAAAATGTGTGCAACAGCCCCAAGCTGACTGGATCAGTGGCCCTTGGGCCTGGACTCTGAGCCAGCCTGTGGGTATGTAGATTAAACTGGGAATATGGGTACCAGTGTGTTAGTTAGTGATTTATTGTATAGCCATATGGCTGTTACAAAATAAAACAAATTGAAACAAGCACCTAATACATAAGGCTATCAATCATTACATTTAAAATACGCACTACACAACCGCAGAATTTGAAAAGAAAAAAACCACACAGAAAAATGATCCATATCTAAGCAGTTTTGCAGTTTAATTTATTGTGTTTAGTGAATTTTTGTAAATTTTTTATTAAATGTGATAGCAAGTTTGCTAAACACAATAAACTAAACTGCATGATATCTAAGCAGAATTCAGAGGGTATAAAAGGACCTAATTGTAAAAATAAATATCCTCACTATGGTCCTCAGTTAACTTTGAGCTACGGAATATGGGTACCAGGGAAGGGGCTGAAGTGCTGTGAACTTTAATGTTGTTAAGAGCTAATTACGGTTAAAGGAGGTACTGCTTTTATCACCTTGGTATTGTCTGTTCTTGAGACTAATTCTCACCTTCCCACACCAGGAGCTGGGTGTACAGGTAGAGCTCAGGGTGGGAATCCCATCTAGCACTTTGGCTGAACACCATCATTAATTACTGTAGGGCTGTGTGGGAAGAGTGCAACACCAGCCCAAGCCTGTGAGATGGGTGGAGAACTCAACGCAACCACCCTGGTGCCTGACCAGCCAACTCCCCACCAGTAACTAGCTGTCCCTGCATGCGACTCTAAAGCAATACTGGGCATTTTCTGTCAAGGCCGGTGGTTGGGGCAAATGTTCCTTTGACCAGTGCGTGACCCCCCAGATGCTTAATGTGCCTCTGATCTTGGGACACCTTCCCCCTTTGCAGCCCTTCAGATGCCTTGGCCTAACTGGGATAAGAACAGCCATTTGCTCTCCTTCCGTTCCCCTGAAGTGTTAGTTGGCTACAGTGACGTTTGCCATCAGATTCCTTAAACCAGCGGTTCCCAAACTTTATAGATCAGTGATCCACTCGCAACCTTTACAGTCTCTTGTGAACCACTGCACTGTAGTGCATGCCTACCACGGATGGCCACAGTGTAGCACATTGGGATTGTGGGCTGGCCCAGGCTGGATCATAAGATGAGGGAGTGAGTTCTGGCTAGCACCACAACTATCCCTACCCAGGATGGAGGAGTGGGGCAAATTATTATAATGCACATGCTGGCCACTCATGGTGTGAGTTTAGGGTGGCCAGAGGACAGTTATGAGAAATACAGGTTGCAACCTTTAGTTCTGATAAGTGTCCTCTAAAATTTGCATATCTGGCCACCCTATGTGGGTTGTTATCCCACTGGCCTACCCCACAGCAGCCATGAATGATGAGTCGGAGCTGGCTTTCAAACTGGTAAACAGGTTTGCTCACCAGGGATGGGGAATCAGTGCCTTGTTTCCTGGAGTGATCTCACAGCCCTGCCACTCTATGGTCCCTCTTTGCTCCAACAAGCTGTGTAGAAGCATTATTATTATTGTTATTAGCACGCATTTATATAGCAC
>QEPC01004304.1:3651118-3706470 GCA_003113815.1 Sphenodon punctatus | reverse complement strand
CGGGCGGGCAGCTTTGGCCTGGGGCTTGGGCTGAGCCCTCCCAGGGGGTGGAGCCTCGCTCACCTGCAGGGGATGAGCCCTGCTGTTGCTATGGCGGCTGGGGGCTTCTGGCTGGCTGGGGGTGGATACTAGTGTTGGCTACTCACCTCTGTAGGGGACTAAGGAATAATTTAGGGATGGGCGAACAGAATGCAGTTCGGATGTTGGGTTCGAAACCCAAATTCGGGTTCGATGGTTCGGTTCAGCCGAGTTCAGGTTGGCCGAACTGTCAAAAATAGTGCTATCGAAACCGAAACAAAACCGAAACCTAATTTTTGGCCCTGAAAAGACGTTTTTTCTGCCCCCGAACTCATCCGAACACGACCGAACTGTTCGGTCATTCGAGAGTTCGGTCCGAACTCCGAACAGCGTTCGCCCATCCCTAGAATAATTATCTGGATGGCTACAAGAGGCTTTGAGCTCCTTAGAATCATAGGATTGGAAGGGACCCTAGCATCTTAACTCCCTGTTCTGAGGCAGGATAGGATACCCTACCTCCAGCATCACAGATAGATGCTTGTCCAGCCAGTTTTTGAAAACATCCAAGGCAGGAGATGCCACAACTTCTCTTGGCAACTTATTCCATTGTTCAGTAGTTCTTAGAGTTAGGAAGTCTTTCCTAATATTTAATTGAAATCTACTTTACTGAAATTTAAGCCCGTTCCCTCTTTTTCTCTCTTCTGTGACAGTAGAAAACAAATGTCCACCATCTTCCTTTGTGGCAGCAGCCATTTTAAATACTTGGGAAATTGCTAACACATTCCCCCTTAGTCGTCTTTTCTCTAGGCTAACTGTACCTGATTCCTTCGGTCATTCCTCACATGGTTGGTCTTCCAGCCCCTTTATCTCCTCAGAATCCTCTCCAATTTGTCAACAATGTCCATCTTGAATTGCAATGTCCAACCCTGAACACAATATTCCAGGTGAGGTCACACCAGTGCCAAGTAAAGTGTCACCATTACCTCCTGTGTTTTGAATATGATGCATCTCTTAATGCAGCCAAAATGGCATTTGCCTTTTTGCAATAGCATCACATTGTTGACTGGATTGTTTTAAACCTGTTCTCTAAATTGTTTGCAACCCTTCCCAGTTTTGTGTCATATGTAAATTTGATATGGAGACCCCTCCACTCCTCCTCCAAATTATGAATGAAAATGTTAAAGACTGGACCTAAGACAGACTCCTATGGGATTCCAATTGATATCTGTTTTCAGTTTGATTCTGACCTTTAGTTATTTCTCGTTGAGGGTGTTTATGGGTTTTTTTTGCCAATTGTGAAGCCACTTAATGGTAGATCTTTCCTGCCCCCATTTCCCCAGCTTTCTTTCTCCTTGGATAAAAGGGGCTACAGACGTTCATAGAGCATTGCTGTTAATGGGTGAGTCCAAGTCTCAATAACCAAGGCTAGGCCAAGCCACAGTTCGGGGCCAGGATTATCCAGTCTTAATTTAAAACACCCTTAGGTGGAAGTCACATGATGAGCTGAACAGACAGACTCACACTGACAGGAAACAATGAGTGTTTTTACACACACATTTCTCCTTGATGTTTGCTGTTACATCCTGAACTTTCTGTGTGTCTAAATCACTCACCCAGCTCTTAAACATCCAGATCGTTGAACTTCTGTGTAGAACTTCTCCCAGAACTTTTGTATGTAAAAAGTTCTCCTGGTAAACTGCTTTGCTCCAGGCAGCTGTGGTCACTTGCTTTCCATGGCAGCCTGTCACATCTACAGCTGTGGCTATTTTAGGCTGCCTCAGGGCAGTGTTTGTGTGAAGAATGCATCCAGGAACTGCCTCAGGGCAGTGTGTGTGTGAAAAATGCATCCGGAACTTACTTGTGGACTTGTAAACCCAGAAGATTGAAAAATCCAGAACTTTAACATGTGTGTGTAAAAATGCCGAATGGTGTCTGCTTTGGAAGCCCCCTCGCTGCACCTAGCCCAGTGGCTTCCAAAATGTTTGTGTCACTGTTTTGAGGCTTTAGTATAATCCTGCAATCGCAGACCACACCAAAGGTGTGCAAAGTGTTCCAATATTCACTGGGTTGTGACCCCATCCACAGATGGTGTGACCCAAACCTAGGGTCTCAACCCATACTTTGGAAATCTCTGGCATAGCCTTAACTGAGCAGGCAGGCAAAGCAAGTTAAGGGCAGATGTGCCAGCAGACATGCAGCCTTGTTCATTAGGTTTGCAGTGCCAATGCACTGCTGTGCACTGTGTGCAGCGCTTAGCTAGCAATAGCACCCCCAAGCTTAGTGGCAAGTGGTTGGAGCAGCTTTGTGACCAGTGACCACTGACTTCATGCTCCTTGGCAGAGTTACCTTCATGTTCATCAACAGACAGACAACCCAGGACAACTTGAGATAGAGCTGTCATTTACCCTCGCAGAAGCAGGGCTCACCACAGCCTCTGGCTAGTAGAGGGTACTCTAGTCCCACAAAATATCATCAGACCCAGCCAAAGCTGCCAAGGGGAGATTTTCACCACTCAGTATGTGGGGCATCATTTACATAAATTGTACAAATGTTAAATTCAGTACATTTATGCAGATTTAAAGTAGCCATCACCTAACTGGGTCTGAGTAGAGAAAAAATAAACTTTTTTTAAAAAAAAGTTCAATAGATGGAAGGGATTATGCACCCATATAATGACCTCTTTCACAAGTTACTCTTGAACCCTTTGTGAGCTGTACCATGCATACATCTCCCCCTCTAGTAGTAAAGGTTTCTCCACACTCCAGCCATTTCTTCTGTGTAGATTCTATGACAGATTGATTGTGGGGATTCTCTCATAGCCCAGCACATTGTAACCGAGTTGAATATTTTATTGTTTTAAAAATGAGATTTTTTAATTATTTTTTTAAAATCGCAACCTTAACCCATGGCAAGAGCCAGATTTGAATTCATGATCCACCAACCACCTTTCTAGGTTCTACAACCAGAGCTGGCTACTGCTTTTAATTCAACCACTAGAAAAGAACTTTGCCTATTGCTCTAATCTAGCTAGCTGTTTGTAAGGCTGCCACAGCAGCAGTATCAGTGTGGCTAAGCTTTGTTACTGTCATGCAAGGAACTCTGGGTACTGGTCTGACTTGAACACTCCTATCTTCTCTCTGTTATCTTCTTTAACAAACTTGAAGGAACAGCTCATAGTTTCTTAGCCCAGAATGCTTAGCAGCCCCAACTAATATTTACTATTGCTGCTGATTACAATCTCTCTTCCCCTCCTTAGTATCTGAATAAATCAAGGAGCCCAGAAAAGACTCCGGCCATGGGTGAGCAGCTACTTTTACTGCTTGCTGCACCTCAGAGCTCTCAGTCAGCCAGCATCCCATTTGTACTTCTGAGAGCTCCAGAAAGGCTGCTTTGTTTTCAGTACTCTGCAAGAATGCACAAACAGGCAGGAGATAATTGCTGTCTCAGCAGGAGAGAAATGCATTATTCTCCTACTCAATGCAGGAAACTTGAGAGGTCTGTGATGCCCAGGGCTGTGGTCACATACTCCCACAAACCAGCCTAGTGCATATATCCATACCCCTCCACACAGCACAGGTGGAAAAACCAACAGTAAGCATCAGCAAAACTACACGCTACATTGATAAGTGTTTAAAAATCATATGATTGGTGGGTGGAAGGCACCACAAGGGTCACCTAATCTAACCCCTGCCCTGAGGTAGGATTCATTAGGTCTAAACCATGCCTGACATAGGTGAATCCAGCTTCTTATTAAAAACCTCCAGTGAAGGGTATGCGACAGAATGGACACAGGACGCATGGTCCATTGACCAACTGTTCTTACACTCAGGAGGCTTCCCTACCATTGAACCTAAATCTAACTCCCTGCATCTATGGCCTGTTGCCTCTTGTCTACCCTTTGCAGCAACAAAACCTGATCTTCATCTTCTTTAAAGCAGCCTTTTAAATATTTGAAAATCATTATCATGTTCCTGCTTAGTCTTTTTTTCTCAAGGCCAAACATACACAGCTCCCTCAACCCTTCCTCACAAGTCTTGCATCATACACCAGAGAGACTGGGAGATGAACATCCTTTGTCTCTAATGAGCTACACGGAGAAGCTCTGAAATATCAACAGGTTGGGCTTATGTCCAAGTCGAGCAGTCTGATTCCTGCCAATCGAACACAATGACATCTCACACACACTCACACTCACGCACACAGACAGTCTCCTCGGGACAATATTTAACAAGGAAACTTGCCACCCTTCTTTGTGAAGTCAGAGTACACCTTCTTGGTTATAGGGACAGAGCTTGGGTTACTCCTAGGTTTTTCCAAACACAGAGGACCAACAGGCAGGCAGCACAGGAGATAACTTTATTGAAATTCAAATGGTGTTAGACAGACGGACCCAGAGGAAACATGCCGTGTGGGACACGCAGTGTGGGCAGCGAGAGATGAGTTGGTGGAGGGCTAGTTGTTCTGTGTTTTTATTTTTATTCTTTAAAAAGTCCTTTCCTGGCTTCTTTCTTTTGAGCATTAAGTAAAAACGATTCATGTTGGAAACAGTCCAGATCACATTAGTTTCCCATGATTGTTTCCGCAGCTATGTACAACGTCTGGTTGGGGTTCTTTTGTTTGTCTACATCAGGTATAAAACAGGAAGCAAGTTTACAAAGAACCATTGTGGAGAAGGAAAGAGAAAGAAAATAGAGAGAGGAGAAGGCAGAAAGAAGATAGCAGTAGAAATCGGGACCAAAATCTTCAGAGAAATTTAAAAAGTGCTATAAAACCCCCCGGAAGGAATACCATGCATTTAAGAAACACAGAACCCATCAAGTACACAGCTCTTCTAAAGCAGGAATTCTTCCATATTTTTTGTTTTATTTAATTTAAAAAATGCATTTCTTAATTAGAAAAAAAGCTAAAATTGTAAAGTTTGGGCCACCAGTCAGCAGTAGCTAATGAGCCAAGAAGGAGACCCAAGACTTTGGCGCTATCCTAAATTCACCCCAAGCCAAGGCTCTCGGTGCAATGAGGGCAGGAGGAAGGAGGAAGCGTCTTTGGCAGGGACGGTGGGGAAGGGGATGCTACGTTTGCCAATGGATCGATGAATTAGTGCAATTGTCAGTGTTCCAGCAGCTTCCCTGTGACTCTCTGTGGGACTCAGACCCCTGGCTACTTAGCACCAAAGCTCCTGGCAGGAGCCTCCAGGAAACCCCTGGCTTCGCCCTTTGGATTTTCATGACCACATGGATGAGATTCCCAAGTTCCCCAGTGTTCATTTTTTTGCAAAACAGGGTAGAAATTAGGATAGCATTAAAGTCTGGCTCTGCCTCCCCACCCCTCCCCTTGGGGGGCTGCATTTGCTGAAGGAAGCATGTGGGACACAAGGGTTATCAGGTGTTTGCCAAGCTACTGTGTTCTGCTTGCTTTCCCTGGGGCATCTCACCTCTGCCCAGTCCAAGTACCAGATCTCCCCCACGCTAACGGGGCTAAGTGCACATCCTGCCTGCCAAGGGTGCTGGGAGGCCCAACCAATGTATTAGACCGTGAGGAGCTTGGCTACTGAGGTGACTGCTTACAGCAGCAGCAGTGAGCTCATCGCCAGGCCCAGCACTTGTGCAGAGTAACAGCTGCACTGGCATCACCTGGAGTTTAGGATTTAGAGAAAGTTTGTTTAGTAAACAGGGCCAATTCCCCACTCACTCAAAACCAGACTTGCAGTGGAGTTGCTCCTGATTTACACCAAGCCAGTGACATAGCAACCGTGGTGCAAGGGGGCTAACTTGACTCTGGGGGAGCCCTTTGTAAGCAGCCTGAGGGCTGCTAGGAAATGTTCAGAGTTGGTGAAGGAGAGAGCAGAACTCTGTAAATGTCCAGACCACCACTAGGAAATGTTCAAAGAGCCCTGCCAGGTAGGAAGGGTTGAGAGTAGATGAGGTGAAGTGCTGGTCCCGCCTACGCCTAAACAATTCCTTCCTGGCTGGGCTGCTGCCTCTTCAAGAGGCAGGGGGAAGTGTTGGGAGTCAGGGGGGCACCACCACCTTCACAGCAGCGAGGTTGGCCAGGAGACCCCTTCTGAGGGCCAACCCTGGTCAGGTAGTGAGAGCCACCTGCGATCTTTGCCGGAGGTCACCTGCTCCTGAGGTGGCAGCCTGAAGCAGAGTTCCTAGCCACTGCTCCCTCCCCGCAAGCAGTAGGGGAGGCCTCCAGTTGCTCCCAGTGTGGGCCATCTGGAGTGGAAGATCCTGCCCCCTTACTCTTAGGAACACGAGCCCACCACAGCCTTGCTACACCCCTGCACCAGGGTGAATGAGAACAGAATCGGGCCTAGCTGAGTTACTCCTAGTTGAACTTGAGAGAAATTAAGGTCACTGCATCAGTCTTCCTACTTATCTGTTTTATTGGCAGACCTTCCCTCCTGTTAAAACTGATGGGAGAGTTTGGGAGTGTGTTGGGTGGAGTCAGGGCTGTGAGGTCAGTGGCTCCCTCAAGTGCAAGTTCCTAAAGAGGACTCTGAAAGCAAAGCCCAACAGGCAGGCAATCGCTCCTTGGCTGTCTCTTATACACATCTAGATGTGTATAAGAGACAGCTCTGAAAGCAAAGCCCAACAGGCAGGCAATCGCTCCTTGGCATGTTCTTACCTTGTGGGGGGCAGGGGAAGTGGAGTGAGTTTTGCAAGGGGTGGAAATCTGGATGCCGCTTCTAGCACGGAGAGTATGTGTGCTGGGAAGGAGCCGCATTTGCCCACTGACTCCCTCCCCAACACACACACATTCTCAGTGCTGGAAGCAGAATCCAGATAATATTTTCTCAGTTCCACCAGCCGTGAAATGCCAATTCCTCGCCATTGGAAATGGCAGCCCCTCACTCCCAGCAAGGGCCCTCCTTCCAGTGCTCACCTCCAACCCCCCACCCCCATTTCCTCCCACCACTCTGGGACACAGGGTGTCTAGCTGGACCACCTGCTCTGGGGGTGGCCAACCCTGCATCCCCCACGCACAGCCTTGACAGCACCAGGTTTAAATGGACCTGATGCTGCAATGGCCTGCAGTTCACCTGAGCAGCATCCCCCTTCTCATTCTGTCCTAGCACTCTGTCTACCCCTAGGTCTGAGCTATTAGTAGCTTGATGGGGATAACAAAATGGCCACTGCTTGGAGGCCCTGGGCCCTCAGGGATGGAGCTAGCACATAGAAAGCAGGAAAGAGCTAGAAATGAATGAGGTGAGAGACACCCAGAGGCCTAAGGGAGTGAGGTGCCCAACTCCAGTTCAGTGGGTGCTAAATGCTTGACTCCAGAGCAAGCCTTTAGAAATCCCTGGCTGTTATTGATGGGACCCTGCACTCTTAACCTGCTTAGCTGGGGATCAGCTGTGCTCCCCTTGCCTGGCACTAGTGTTGCCACAGCACCAGGGCTGGGAGTGGCTGGCAGAGGGCATGGAACTCTGCACTCTCCTTGCTCCTTCACTGACCCTGGCAATCTCATCCCAGCTGACCTAGTGGTAGGGATTGAGCAAATGCAGAGTAAGCAGTAAGAGGCGGGTGGTGGGCCCCAGGTCCCCTTGGGAGAAGGTGGTTTGCACCTACCCTCTTTCGTTGGCACATAGCGACTGCTGGGAGGTGTCTCATACAATCAGTAATGAGTCAGCACAGCACAGTTACTCACACATAGTACAAAACCAGCAGGACGCGTCACAGATACTGGGTCCAGCCACCACAGCAGCCAGCCCCTCAGACTCACTCAGGCCATTCGATTAGAGTATTTACAGTGTATCCTTATCCTACAGAGCAAACAGAAAAGGCAAACAAGAAACCATGGTGGCAAACCCAGTGCATGGAAATCACTGTGCAAATAGCCCAGATTGGATCACACATAGACCCGGTGGCTCGACAGGAACATTGTGACACAGAATGAACCAATGAGGGAGAAACAACCCAGGCTGGAAAGTGGGCGTGGCCCCACACGGCCATGGGCCCGCCCAGACAGATGGCAGGGGAGCCTTGTGCTACACGTATGAAGGGTGCATGTTTGCCCTTGGCTGGTTTAATACATGTCCTATCACCTTCTCATTGCCAGAAACAGGCATCCTGGCTGGTTTGGGGCAAAGCCAGGCCTCTTTCTGGTCTGAGGTTTGGCTAGTCCTGGACATCTGGGCTCCTTGTGGCTCTAGTACCAGGAACAATTATGAACTCTCTGTACAATTATGGGCTGTCCCTAGGAAACCTACAGCACCGAGTGATCTGCAGGAAACAGGTGCCGAGAGCATGGGGTGAATGACATGGCTTTAGGCTTCTGTCTGACCTGCAGTTACTGGGTTCAACCTTGGCTGCTGCTCTAGACCCATCTTTACCAGAAATAGGGCCACAATTCTGCTGCACCTGCCTACGCTTCACCTTGGGAACTGTGTCTCTGCGTCTCTGCAGTGCCAAGCAGAACGCAACCCTAATTTAAATAGTACAGACTTGGCACTGCTGGAAACGCAATAGCAATGAACATGAGATGAAACAGCGAGCCACTCCAATGACAACCGGGTGAAAAAACTGGGATCAGACAGAACAAGCTTGCTAAATGGGTGGGCTCGCTTCTAATTATATGCAAATGCCAAAAGGGGGTAGATCCCAAGGAAAAGGAGGCAAGAGGAGTAAGCAGTGACAATGAGAATTTTAAAGCCAGTTCCCAACAGTGTGATCAAATGGACTGTGGAAGAGTCGCTCCAGAAAGGAGTAGGCATATACCCTGGGTTGAACGCTCACCACCACAGCACACTGAACAGAGCCTGGAGAACAGGTTGGAGTAAAACAACCTTCCCTGGCCACCAAGGACTTACCTGGCCTTCCCACCCCTGGCTACACTGATTCTCTTGTATAAGCAGCTATTGACGTTATTCCTGGGAGCAGATCCCCTGCTGGTACGAATGGTCATAGCTCTGGGTGACTTCAGCTCAAGCAAAGCTTGTTTACACCAACTAGAGATCCAGACTATAATTTCTGAGTTCCTGAAGGAGGCAGAGTCTTTAGCCAAGAATACTCAGGACCAAGCCCAAAGACAATTGCCGATAGGCTTGCTTGCACTAAACCAGCCAATGGACATCTGCCATATCCCAAGCCTATTCCCTCCAGATTCCAGCATTGTGTAGGTAATCCCCAGTATATGGTTATATCAAAAGGATGTAGGGATGTGTGTCTATAGAGAGAGAGAAATGAGCACCTTAGCTTAGGCCTCTGATCCACGGCCTGACAGAGCCAAGACAAGAATCTGCCCTGGTGAGAAGAGTTAGAGAGACACTGGAATGGTAGCTTGAAGCTTCACTCCAGGGCTGGCCATCAAGGGGGCAAATTGCACCGAGTCAGATTTTTCATACAACAAAAGGCCTCTTTGATTTATGTTCCCTGTTAGATTCAGGGACAGAGACATTCTGTGCACAGGCCCTTGTCATAACTGGCAGCGTCTGAGATTGGCATTAGCCTTGCTCTTTGCGATAGCACACTACGGAGAAAGGCAGGATGGCGGCAGTTTGAGTTGTCTCCAAACAGCAGCCAATCAGAGATATGGTAGCACCTTTGTTCTGGCAGGGAGGTCTCTTTAGAGGCTCAGTCAGTGACCCTCATTGAGTTCAGAGTCCATTTCAGAACCTTGCCAGTCATGCTTGCTTGTCCAGTGCAAAGGTGCAGGGGAACCAGGCTCGGATGCTTTGCTACCCATTGACTGGCAGCTACCTCTTGTTGGGTGCCTCGCTCTCCACCTTGGATACTCCTGGGTGCAGAATGAAGACCCTGGAGCAAGGAGATATTCCTCTCCACTTATTATGTCATTAATTACTAGTGCAGGAGCCCAAGACGTGAACTCTGCTATGCTGGGTGGTTCTTCCTAGCCCCTCTGTGCAGCAGGGGGAGCCAGTCTGAACCAGCACCTCACTAGAGTAGGATATTGTGCTTGGATAAATACCACCGGGTTCTGGTAATAAGTCCATGAATGGCTATTAACCAAATAGCTTACGGGATGAACTTCTTACTGTCAGGAGCTGGGAGTGAACAACGGGGAACGGATTGCCCAGTGTGACTGTTGGTTCTACTCCCATGCGATCGAGATTGGCCACTGTCGGACGACAGGATGCTGGGCTTGATTGACCATTGGTCTGACTCAGTATGGCACTACTTATGAGTGGACATAGTTTGTCTGACTCCAGTGAAAGTCAATAGGAAATAGGGACTTTTTAACTTTCTACTTGCACCTTTGAAAACCTTTCCCTTGTTTTCCCAAGTTCCCCCAAACCCTGTCCAAATAATGCAAGTGGAGTCAGCAACACAAAGGGTAAGGTGTCCTCCGCTCCACAGAGTATAGGGCCGGAGTGCTATTTCCATCACTGGTGCCACACTGATGCCTCTTGCCATCTCCCCAGCACAGGCTTATAGGATGGCCTGTGTGGGACACTGTACCCAGCAGGAAGATTTAAGCATGATGCATGGCCCATGGGATTAAAGGCAGACACAGTGGCTCCTGTGGGGGATGGTACCTGAACCAAGGGATCCGAGTTAATGATGAACCCTCCTTTCTACCACCATCTCTCTAATGTGCAAACAGGGCTCCGGGTTACTAAGGTCTCTTGAGACTAGAGTCCATTTGGCTACAAGACCTAACCCACGAGCAACAGTGAGGCCCAATGAGACTGGGTCAGAGATGGGTGGCAACAGAGGAGGGAGGCACACCTGCAAATGGCAATACCTCTTCTAGCCAAAGGGGCAGAACGATCAGTCATATTTATTCAGAACCTGTTCCACCCTGGAGTTAGACAGGGACTGCCCTGTCTAACTCCAGGGAACTTCCAATCCATGGGCAAAATGTACCCAAGGGGATGAGGAAAGGGCACCAGGTAAGCAGCTGCAGCTTGGTACTCACAGAAGAACGGGCAAGGAGGGGAAGCCAGCTTTGGTCCTTGCTTCTGGATAGCCACAAGGGAAAGGCACCTGCTGAGCTACTCACTGTACCAGGTATGTCCAGGCAGATGCTGATTGCCCAGCACTTTCAAAGCAACATTAGGAGCACTGGCAGCACAGATGACCAGCAGAGAAGGGGTTTAAATTCTACCAGGCTTCGCTACTGGTATGGATATGGTGCTGGAACCGGGTGTCTTGAATTTGGGCTGGGTAGAGTTGCTTTTTGTTGGCCATTATGAGCCAGTTGGCTCAGCCAGAGCAGCTGACTGTGGCCAAAGGCCCCTTGTCCCTCTCTGCAGCAGCAGCAGAGACATTAAGGCAGAGTTTCAGCACCATGGGCAACTCCATCATCTCTCTGGTGGTTCAAGTTGCATATAATATTTGCTCAGGTCATCACAGCTTGGAGCAGACAACAGCACAAATTCAACCCAGAGCACAAGAGAGTCCCAAATGGGGCATCCTGGCCTAGCAAGAGCTTACGGGGAGGGGGGGCATTCTTAAACACAGGTTAGCTAGCCAGCCCTGTACAAGATACAGGGTTAACACAGTGGCCTGCCTACAGGAGGGTTAGTTAACAAATTTAAAATGGGTTTTTTACTTTGTGTCCTTTATCTCTTGCATACATGTTTTAAACGCCCCCTCTCCTCGACCAGTTAAGTCAGAGATACGCCATCACCACCCAGATGGTTGAGCTTCAACTTAACCCCAAGCGCCTCCCTGAAAGCTGTATGTGTAGGACACAGGGTGGGTCTATCAGACCCAGAACTCCCTGGAGCTATAAGCATGAGAAAGCATAAAGCACCATGTGTACAAAACCCAATTAACGGGTGGCAAGCTAGAGGAAAGCAAAGACTCCCAACCAGCATGGCCCAGGGTGCCCAATGCTTGAAGTGGATCCACATAGCTATTCCTGTGCAACTGTTGGTTGACAAGTGCCTTTCTGCTGTGAGTGAGGTAGGAGTTCATGTTGGTCAAAGTGCATCGAAGCTATGGCTTGGCCTGATGGAGTTCTACTAAAGAACTAGCAGAAAAATCACACCTCTAACCAATATAATCCTACCACTGCTAAGCTGGGCGACAGCACTAGTGTGGGTAGCTGAAGATGGCTGGTGAAGAAGCAGTGAATTTATTTATCACTGTCAACTGGGGAGGTAGGTGGAGCACTCAGTGGTGACCTCTTGTGTAAACATCATGCAATAACATCTCCCTCATGGGCAGAGTGACTTAGACAGGGAAACAAACACAGAGATGTTGGCAGCTGGTACCACATGTTCACCTGGGGGTTTTGAGACAGTCACCCTGTCTACCCACAGTAGGCAGGGGGAGGTTGGATCTAGGGAAAAGAAGATACAGGGCATGCTAGCTTGTGGGGGCCTCTGGCTCAAGCTTTGGGGACACCAGAATTCAGGGTGGTTTCATGGCCCAAGTGGAGTAAATGGTGAAGCTGCCTCTTAGCCTTGGGGACCTGGTCCATGCTGACAGGTCTCTTGTGCTTTCAGAGATGGAATGGCAGGAAGTGAAGTGCGGAGGGGAACCCACATGGTGTGAGTGTGTTTCTTTGTGAATGTTGTGCTGCTGATCAAACCCTGTTTGCACCTCAGGCAAGCTGCAAGGACCCACAAGGCGGATTGGTTACTGGAGATCATCCAGTCAGCACCAGTTTCTTTATGGAGGGGACCGTGGTGACGGAACTGACAGCTATGGAAGAGCAAACAGAAGGGGAACTCAAACAAACAAACTCAACTAATGGTTCCTCTCCATGTGGGCAACAGAAAAGAACTGGAACTAAAGAGCAAATGCATTGCCCAGCTCGGCCAATGTAAAATAAAAAAACAAAGCAGGGTTTATTGGGAGTCCAGTTGGAAAGGACCGTCATGCAGATTAAATAAGGAGGGTACAGAGGCAGAGCTAACAGTCCTGATTGTAGGCCTTTGCCTGGGTTTAGTTGGCAGGGAACAGCAAGGGGAGGAGTCCAGAGGGAGATGGCGCCGTCAGCTGTCGATTCGATGCAATGGCGACGCTTCCACTCCAATGCATAAGGGCTTCTTTGTTTTAGAAAGAGATCCTCTTTTAATGGAACCACATGCTTAATTTCTGCCCTGCCTACCAGCATCCCCTGAAAACACACACGGGCAGGTCCTGCAGGAAAGGATCTCAAAGCCCTGCAAGACTCATTGGGGGTGGCAGGAGCTAGGAACCTGGATCCATTGATTTGTGACTCTCCCTCAGTTCCTCCTCCCCAAGGCCCAGGAGTCTGTGGCAGAGGCAGAAAACCCAAGAATAAAAACCATGATTCTCCTACCACCAAAGTCAGGGGAGGCGGTCAGAGTCTCTTACGGGAGAGGAGCTAAGCTGTCTCCCTGCTCATCCGCACAGTTCCCAAAGGAGTGATGGATGCCTCCTTGCCCTCCATGCCGCCCCAGCCTGGGCTGCAGATTCCAGATACAAAAAGAAAAGAAGAACCAGGAGCGAAGGCAGCTGAGACCAGCTCACTCCACTCTCCGTTCCGTCCTGACCCAGTGGTCTTCAGAGCGTAGACTGCACGTTCGGGTCCACCATGGTCTCTCGGTCTGGAGACTCAATGTAGTTGGCTGCTTCCTGGAGCTTCAGTAACATGGCCATCTGCACAGGGGGCAAGAGCAGGATCAGGTCAGTAAGACAGTCTGACAGGGTCCGGTAGCTGGCACCCCTCAGTTCCAACCCATAGGTCCCCTGTGGGTTTTCCACACATACACACACTAACCTGTAGCCCCTCCCTGCTATCTCAGCCCTGAGCTTCCTACATACAGCTCTGTCAATGCCCAATTATTCCTGACCTGCTGCCTCCTGCTACTCCAGTCCTTTAGCCGGAACCTACAGAACTCATGCCAAAGCTGTCTCAAAGTGGGCACGCAAGAATGGAAACACCAGTAGTATACTGATCACTTTGGGGGACTTTAGCCTAAATGATTAAATGTGATGGGGATCACGGAACATAACAGGGTGTATGCCCTTTCTCCCTTGTTTGCAATGTAATAAGATCTAGACATTACTGTCTTTCAAGGTTTCATCTGGCTTGCTTTTAGCAATGGAAATTAGAATTTGTCTGCCTTCTTTCACTGACTGGAAAACTAAGAGGAGTGAGATGAGAGATTTTGTGACCTTCTCAAGGTCACATGCAGTAAGGGGTGAAGAGGAGGAAAAATAATCTGTGCTTTTTAAAAAAAATACTAAAAATGTAAACTGAATTTTTTTAAATTAATTTTTTTAAACTAATGGCTTCAATCCTCACTGTGCTGCACTCACAAATGCCCCACTGACATCTATGGGGACAGCACCAGAGTATTACGGACAGGGTTGCTCCAAGCCTAATATCATTGATTTAAATGACAATCAGTTTTCTTAAAAAATAAACCTGTTCAAATCTGACCTTATGGTAACAAACGTGAAGACCTAAAATTGACTCCATTGTTTATTAAAATTGTTTCAACAGATAAAAAAGTCTGCTAAATCATTGGCCTTATCTGATAAACATTAGCTAGTGAGGGAAAGCTATTTTTCATGCATGGAATGGGGTGGAAACAAACAGCTTGAGGATCAGCATTCCCAACATGATGCATCCGCATCTCTAGCTCATCAGGCTTTCCCAGGAAGCCAATGCTGGTGTTTGCTTTCTCCCCAAGGGTCAGATCAGCAGCACTATTTATTGTGTGGAAAAGCTCTACCCTTAATTGGGTTAGCAAAAAGAAGCACTAAAGCTAGGCTGCAGGACTGATTTGGTTGTAAATCCTTGAATCAGCATGTTCTAATGGATACGCTCAGGAAAATACACCTTTCCTTAGGCAATAACTGGAAAGAACCAATGGAAAATGGGCTTCAAGGCAAGGTTTTTGCTAATGTTATGATTAGAAGATATTGGGGCCAATGCACCTGCCCACAGCCCATGCCAGTAGTGTCCACATCAAAATCAAGTACTCGAAAGAGGCCAGGACAAAGCCAGCAAACTTTCTAGGTCCACTTGTATATGGGAGGATGCAGCCTGTAGTCCGGCTCCACTCCTTGCATCTTATTCCACCTAGTGGCCATTTCATTCCACTCCTGCCCCATCGTTATCTCCCTGCTACTTTTGGGCAGACTCCATTTCTCTCTGTGAGGTGCATTGTGCCTGCTTTGCTTCCAAATATGGAGATCATCAACACAGTATGTACCATGGGGGAGGAGGGACAAGAGTTTCACCACTTCCCAATGCTGGAGAGGACACAAATCAGACATCTTGGCATCACTCTTGTAACTTCTATGCACTATATGCAGCATCTGCAACACTCCGATTAGCTGCCCACACATCCAGGTAGCTCTGCATTCTACTTGCAAGGGAACCAGGTTTTTAATAGGTCTCTCTTTTTTCAGCCTTTTCTGGCACAGGGTATGGAGCAGGACAGTCTGTGTCTCAGTGTCACTTAAGAAGAAGCCTTACGGTAGAAGCCTTTGACTCATGTTCTGGGGGGAAGTAGGTAACAAGGGTTAGCTAGCTGACTAAGTATGTGATAGTCTTAGAACATTGGGATTCACTATGATTTGTTTGGTATGCTGGAAGAGTGCCCTGAGGGAAGGGGTCAGTGATAGAGAGGGGAGTGGAAGCTGGAAGGTGGATGCGGAAGAGAAGGAGGTGAAACAAGCAGGACATGAGCAGGACAAGAACCAGACAAGTATACTATAAGAAAGGCAAAGAACTGAGTCTAGAAACCAGATGTTACGGGTTGATAAACTGTACACCTGGAGGCTGGAATCAGAATCTGTTTTGTGTTATTCTGAAATAAATTTAATTGTGTTCCAACATTAAATTGGAGGCTGATGTGAAGTCTGTCTCGCCCTGCACAGCTACAGTGGTACTGCAAAGATAAAAGTTTACAAGATCTAAGCCAGAGGAAGGTGTACTAGCCTGAGGAAAGGCAAAGCAAGGACCTGGCCTGTGGATCCTTGGTGTAGAGAAGTGTGACAAGCTGGTGGCAGTGACAAGCCCCGGAAATTAGTTGGGGAAACGCTACACTTGGCTTGTCAGTTTCCATGGCAGTTTATCCAGACCCCAGTAAGGAAGGCACTGCAACCAGAGTCAGAGCTAGTGATGAGGCGGGCACTGACCCAGCAGGCTCCTCACATCCATGCCTTGCCAGCCACTGCATGGTGGATTCTTCATCCAGACTGGATCACTTTCTAAAGAGCCTGCTCTAGTTCTCCAAGATGTGTTGAGCTGGGTGCAGGAGGGAGTGGGCACGAATCTCCGGCCTGCTCTACACAGGAAGTCAGGCAAGAAGGCCATCATGGAAATTTTGGGCCTCAGTCTACGAAACTAGTCTGCAGCGCATTCCCTTCAGGGAGCTTTTGTAGATACTCAGCTGTGCCTTGCAATAGCCAACCAGGGCTCCATGAGGTCAGAGGGCCAAAACTGAAGCTGGGTTCATTATGCCATCCCCGGGGTGTGTGGGGTGTGTGTGTGTGCTTGTGTACAGACAGGCGTAGGGAGCCAGTCGGCAGACTCAATAGCCAAGGGAGGCACAAATCAAGGTTCAGGACAAGTCACATCAAACCTCTGTTCTCAGGAAATGGGAGCAAAGAGATTCATGGGCCTGGGAGATAATTCTAGAGGGGGTGGGGCAGGGGAAGAACCATACCTTTCATTCCCTCAGTCCATTCTTTCATGTAAGTACCAGCAGGTAGTCACATTATGCTTAGTCAGCTGTCCCCACTGCATCAACCACCAGACTACTAAAACTCCCAGGAACCTCTGCTCTGAAAGGGGTGTGGGTTCTTCCTGCAATTACAGGCTGGTGCCTGGCAATGTCCCATCACAAGTCAGCTAGTAAACAGGACGCCCCTGTGCTCCCCACTAACCCCCCTACAATCATTCCATGCACACAGAACCCTTTTCTTGCTCCTCTGGGCCCCCACCACATACCAAGGGGTCTGAGTCCAGGGAACTGGGCGTCGTGTCCTTGCCGCTCCGCTCTTCTGGTGGGGAGACTGTGCTGTGTGGCCCCATGCTGGGTGGGGGAAGATGGTAGAGCTTTGACTGGTCCTGTTGGGCTGATGGCCATGGCAGTGTGTCCCGCACCCACTCCACAGGATCCTCCCAGGCAGCCTTCTGCCCATGCACCTGCATTTGGGGGAAAGTGTGAGAGGCTGGCTCCTGCTGGAGCAAGGGCCTGTAGCTTTACCTAGGGATGCAGTGGTAACTCAGCCCTCCTGCTGCCAGAGGCAGGATGGGGATGAGAGTGCAGGGTGTGTGTAGGTAGGAGCTGGGAAAGAGTCCTGCCCGGGCCCCTTAACCCCAGCCTGCAGTCTTCTTCCTGCCACCCCCAGCTTCTCCCTCCCTCTGCCAGCAGTCATTGCATGCCTCCTAGATGGGTGGGATGTCTGGGTCACTCCTCCATGCTGCCATGCCCTAGCACCTGCTGTGTTTGACCCTTGCTGAGTGGACTGAGCTTGTACCTTGATCCCATCTTTTGCCCCTTCCTGAAGATAGGGGATAATTGAGTTGTTCCACAGATCGATGAACCAGGTCCGGAAATCCTCAATCCCGATAGGACATGACAGGAAGAAACAGGGGCCTTCAACATAGGGAGACATGGATGAGCCTCTGATCAGAGCTGCAGCATGGAACCCACACCCAGTGCAAGGCCTTGCTACCTTGGCCCTGGTCACTAGGGGTTGCTGTGCTGCTCCCTGACATTACTGCATTCTAGCTAATCAAGTTGCCTTAGGCTAACGAGTCTCAAGCCCCAACCTTATCCCTTCCCCTGCTCCAGTCACGCAGGGAAATCATGCCACCTCTCGCTCCTAAAAGGTGGATTTGCCAGATAACTATGTGGCAGCAAAGGGGGGCTGACCCAGCAGACTTGAGAGCAGGAGGCATTTAGGAAGCCCTTTAGCCCAACCCCTCCTGCAGGCTGTGCTGCTATTGATCACGAAGAGGAGGGGCAGGTAGAGCCACAGCAGTGAGATCTGAATTGCACATATGGGGTGGGGGCAGTGAGTGCTTCAGCAACCCACTTGGCTCACAATCCTCAGCCCCCAGTGTCACGCCTCCCCTCCCCTGCCCGCCCCCCATCCCCAAGGCTGGCCCTACCAATGAGAAAGTCAGAGGTGCTGTGCTTCTCTAGGAAGGTGTGCAGGTGGTACCAGAGCTTGGGCACCCAGTCTAACACGCGCAGCTGCTCCTCCCGGTTAGCGTTGACGTCGCTGTCAGACTCCAGCAGCTTCCGGCGCAGATAGCGTACCAGGAAGCCATTGGCTGGCTCCACATTATTGGAGAAGGTCAACATCCTGTGGAGGCAGGGGAGGGGGCTATATCTCAGGCAAATAATCCTTCCCACGCTTTCTCTCCTCCCCAGTGCAGTGGTGCCCACCCTTCCCTGAGCTGCAGCCATACAGCACCCTTATCACAGACCCAGCCTGTGCCCAATGTACCTCATCCCAACACACAGTCCTATCCTATTAGGGCTGTGCTCCAGTGGGGGGCAGGATGAGACAGGTTGGTTCTATCATTAAGGTGGGGTAGGGTAGGTGGCTGCTTAGAGCAGCAGATGTAAAGGGGGTGGGGCGGGGAGGGATTCTGTCCCTCTTGCATCTGTTGCTCTAGGATAATGTAGAGTGGACGGATGTGGAGTAGCAGAGAGGGTGTAAGTCACTACACCAATGGAGTTGGGTGGGGGAGCTTTCCTGATTGGGTGAAGAAGCGGGGTAGGAGGGGGCCTAGTGCTCTGTTAGTAGGCGGGTCCTGTCAGGCTCTCCTGCCCACGCAGGTAAGGTCTGCTTTATACACCCAGGGACCCCCATCCTTTCCACTCTGGTACCCCGTGTTGGCCCTGACAACTCACCCCAAATCCCACTTCAGTGGCCCCGACACTAACTGAACCCTGCTCCCTCCAGTGCTTCCTACCCATGATACCTTTCTCCTCCCACCCCTTCTGCTGCTCCTGTCCAGTGGCCCCAGCTCTGCTGCCTCCAGTGAACTCTGCCCTCTTCATGCTCCTCTCCAGTGACCCTTCCACCCTTTCCACTTCCCCTCTGGGTGAACCTTGCCCCCTCTACTCACCCTCCCCCAGTGGTCCCCTGCCCCCGTCCAATTCATGGGCTGGAGGTTCCCCACTCCTGCCACTTAGGGTGGCACAATGCCCACGGCTGGTCTGGCATTAAGGCTCCACCTCCCTGGGGCAGCTAGTGGGGGAGGAGCTGCTGCCATGGAGAGAGCCAGAGTGAATCCTCTTGTTTCCATTTGGGTCAGTATCGTCACTGGGAGGCTACATTCCTACCTGAAGCTGAGATGCAGGCCATGGTTCGGGGTCATCTTTACAGGTTGGTTGGTTGTTCCAATGATGTAGGGGCTGACAGAGGGAGAGACACAGGTCTGTCACGCACAGCACATCCCACCCTTTTCCCACTGTGTCATGGCCAGAACCCTTAACGCACAGAGAAAAGCCACTGCAGCAGATCTCAGGGATCAGTGCCCCTCAGAAACTCTATGTATCCCATGATTCTGGGGATCTGGGGTTGTTTAAGTTTAAGGATCACCACCAGCATATAATCGGCAATGTGTATATTCCGCCAGTCTCCTCTTCCTGCTCTAAGGATAATATATGGCTAGTATTGGAGGATCTAGTTACCTCCCTTGGTGACCAATTTCCACAAGCATCCATAATATTGGTAGGAGACTGGAATGCTAGGATTGGCTCCGAGGAGGAGAGCTTGGATCTGGTAACAGAAGAAACGGTTGGTGACCCTCTTCAGTTACTTCTTAGGCGATCATTGGACAGTTGTATTACGGACACAGGTCGCCTTTTTTAGTTTCTTATTCATAAATTGGACTTAGTGGTCATTAATGGCAGATCGCTGGGGGATCAGGAAGGAGATTTTACATATATTGGCCCTCAGGGAAACAGCGTTATTGATTACTGTCTCACTGAGTCATCCTCTTGGAGCAACTTACTTAGCTTCATTCTCAATGTTCGCCCCAAAAGTGACCATAAGGTCTTAGAGATCCATCTTAGGGGCTGTCAGATCTATACGGAGAGATGTGTAGAGACCCTTAATCCCGCACCCAGGAGAGGGTTTTAAAAATCGGATTCTGTACAGTTAGTTTGTAAAATGCACAAACTCTGCTATTCTAGCAAGTTTATGGAATTTAGATTGGCATTTTTTAATAATGAGGATGTTAATAATGCTATTACCCAGGTTTTAGATCTGTTGGGCTATATTGTTGAGGCTCTGTTCTTAAGATCAGATCGATTGAATTATAAACCTACTAATGAATGGTTTGACAAGGAATGTTATGCCGTTAAAAGACAGTTAATGGCGGCCAGGAAAAGCTACATCAACGATCCATCTGACCCCAATCAGACCTATTATTCAGAACTAAAATCTTCCTATAAAACCCTGATCACAACAAAAAAGACCACCTATTACAACCAGATTTGGGCAGCAATGGCGGTAGCCGAATCTTGAATAGGATATTAAAGCCTAATCAGAAGAGAATGGAAACCCCTATAACCAATAAAATATGGGAGGGCTTCTTTGGAGCTCTGTACAGGGAATCAATTTTTGATATCTCTGATCTCACACAACTCCCAGATACCCAGCCCAATGACTCTCCATTCGATGTCTGTTTCACTAAGGGAGACCTGGAAGACTTAATTAGAGCCCTAAAGCCAAACAAAGCCCCAGGCCCTGATTATGTAACAGTAGAACTGTTACAGGCCGCCCCAGAGTGGTGGGCCCCGATTCTGAGTAGACTTTTTAATATGATTACAGAAACCGGCAAAATACCAGGTAGTTGGGGTTACAGCTGGATAATCCCAATCTATAAAAAAGGTGACCATACAAATCCGGCATGCTGTCACCCAATTAGTTTGTTACCTGTTATTAGTAAGCTTTATGCCTCAAAGATTAGTCAATCTCTACAAACCTGGGTGGAAATTAACAACAAAATTCCCAGGGAACAATTTGGGTTTAGAGCAAACAGATCTACTACAGACTGTTGCTTTATTGTTACGCATTTAATTGCCAAATATGTAAAAATCAAAAAGGGAAAACTTTATCTAGCTTTTATGGATTTTTCGAAGGCATTCGATTCTGTTCCGCGGGATAGACCGTGGGCAAAATTGAGTTTTATGGGAGTTTACCCCCCGTCTGCTGCTGCTTCTGATTCAGCTCCACAATAATAACTCTGCCAGAGTCAAAGGTGGACCTGCTAGAGTACCAAGTGCTCCAATTCTAATTAACAGGGGGGTTTGCCAGGGCTGTGTTAATGCCCCTCTCCTGTTTAATCTATATGTAGCTGATTTAGTGGACAGTATTAGAGATCCAAATTATAACCCACCAAGAATTCAGTCATACCCCCTATATGCCCTTCAGTACGCAGACGATTTAGTGCTCTTCTCACAAACAGAAAAAGGGCTTAAAGCCTCGATGGGAGCACTAATAAAGTACTGTCAGATTAATGGCTTAGCCATTAATTGCAAGAAATCTAACATCGTTCTAGTGGGGGGGAAATCTTCAAAAGTAGAGTGGAGGGTGAGTGACTTAATATTTAGACTGGTTCACTCATTCACCTACTTGGGTGTTACTTTTACTTCTAGGGGAACTTGGGCAGCCCATATGAAAAGGAGAGCCCTCCTAGCTACTAGATCAGCAGGAAGCGTTTTGAAAGCAGCAGATATGTCGAAGGGCATATTGCTGTCGGCTATTCTGCAAACTTTCTATTCAAAAAATCATGCTATGTTAACCTACGGATTGGAATTTATTCCTTTTCCAGATACCGTAGTTTTGGAAAGAGTCCAGAATCAGGTATTGCGTAGGCTCCTTAAAGTTGGGCAAAGTATCCCAGGACATGTTCTGAGGGCAGAAACAGGAGCTCTCTCTATAGAGCACCTGGGTAGATCGGCCTTCTTTGGTTATTGGGCAAAACGATCAGATCCACACCAGAATACATTACCGGCGCAGTGTGCTCTTGAGGAGCTTGCACACGGGGGTGCTAGGCCATACCTTTGGACCAAATACTTGGCGTCCCTATTAGGAAACATGGAATTCTCATTGATATACTTTCAAGGGAAGCCCAAAGTGTCTACAAAAAAAGATTTGGCCTTGAGATCCAAGGATATTGCTATACAGCAGGACCTTGCTAAGATTTCTCATTGGCAGGCAGCACCTGAATATGTTACAGTAAAAACTTCCTTCTCTTTTGAGCCGTATCTGGACCTTTTGTCAAATAAGGCACTCAGAAGGAATTTCACCTTACTAAGATTCTCTCTAGTTGAGACAGCTGTCCTGGAAGAGCGATATAAAGGTATACGACTTGAGTCCCAACTTTGTACTTGCCATAAACAAGAATTAGAAACTATCGAGCATTTTCTTTTTGTCTGCCCATACTATCGTCCTCTAAGAGATACTTGGTTGGCTCCCCTGTTTAATACAGGGAATAAGCTAAATCCAACCAATATGCTGAATTCCTTACTTAAAATCTCTGTTACAGAAAATCTAACCCTAATTGCGATGTATGTTGGCCTAGCTTTAGCAAGGAGAGTACAAGTGCGGACCCAGTTAAAATCCATTCACTAGTCCATATTTGACTATATTTCAAATTTTTCATATTTTTTTTTTAAAGTGTATTGTATCTGTGTTCTCTCGAAGTAGTTGAAACTATTGAGCATATCATCAACCACTAATGTCACTGTAATTGTGTTACTGTGAAGTTCTGAACCTATTAATTGAGCATTTGGCTATGGCGAAAGCTGAGGCCGTGAATAAATTGATTCTGGGGATCAGCCAGGCCTCTCTCAAATCCACGGCTGGGCCAAGCAGAGCCTGGTAACCCCGTCCCAGTAGACAAAGGGGTTGAGTGCATAGACGGAGCTGGAGGAAGATTTGTGCTACTGCTAGCACAGAGCGGCAAGTTCATGAAGCTTCCCCGGCAACAGGTGCAGAGAACAAGGCAGGGAGCTGTATTGGTCCATCTGAAGCCCATTGAATGGAGGTCTAGAGCCAGTGCTTGGTAGGCCAAGGAGTGCTCAGCCAGTGCTGAGGAGATGGAACTTCCAGGCTCCCATGGAGCATGACTCCTCACATGAGCCAGAGATGGGGTCCCCAGTCTACAGCCTGTCAGCCCCATAACCTTGGAACATCCCTCAGGTGTTAAGTCATCAGCCATCACGCAGGAGATGCATCTGGCACTACCAGAATAAATTCACTCACCATTTGTGATATTTGCAGGTGAGGGCTCCATTGACAAGCTCACTGATTGAGCCAGGCTCACTGAGATCATCAAGGAGGATGACCAATGGCACATCTCCGATCCCTGTTTCCCGGTCGATCTGATTGGCCAAGTTGGAGAGGTACAGCTGCAGGTCCTGGCAGGGAATGGTGCAAAGGAAGGTAATTCATCAATGGAGAGAACAATTCAGCAGTCACCGAATGGGCAATTGGGGGGCAGTGACAGAGCTGTATGTTTTGGGGGGAAGCCCAGAACTGGAATATACCAGAGATGCTGTGGGTCCAGACTGAGAATACTGGCAAGGCTGGGGAAAGCTGCTAGTCCCCAATTGGAGACTGGGGCTAGTCGAGCTGTTTGGAAAGCCCAGGGCCCAAATATCAGAGGATTGATGACACTGGCAGGACTTGGGAGAGCAGAGCCCAGGGCTGGAATAGCAAAGGAGCTGTGGGTCGGAGCTAGTGCTGGCAGGGTGGCGGGGGAATGGGTAGTGATGCTGTGAGCGTGTAGGCTCAGGGTGGGGATGGGGTTCAATCCCAGCCGGTCTGAGCTGGGGAGGTGAGTTTTACCTTGCATGACTGCTGGTGCATGTTGAAGGTGTTGACAATGCCTTCGGTGACCTCGCGGCCCGAGCGCTCCACCAGGTACTCGGCTAGCCGGTTGGTCAGGTAGGTCTTGCCGGTGCCGCTTGGCCCTGAGAGAATGAGGCGCCGGTGCTTGAGTAGCAGGCTGATGTAGTGCTGCATCATAGGCTTGGGAATGAGTGTCTCAAACACCAGTCTGTCCACACACTTTTCCTTCAGGCCTGTGGGAGGAGAGAAGCAGCAGCTATAACCTGGGCCCCTCCCTTGCCTCACCAAGACCCCGCCCACCCACACCGGGCACTCCCATGCCAGGCCAGGCCTTGTTGCTTCCCACACACAGCCTCCTTCCCACACCCACACCTTCTCAGACCCTCGTGTCTGCCACACCAGCCCTCCTTCTCTGGACTGGGCTTAGTCTGCCCATTCTCCCCCAGCTCAGGCTAGTACCTCCTCCTATGGCTCAGGGCACCCCAACCCAACAGCCCAGTTTGAGGTGGGTGTTGATTGAGAGAGGTGTAAGCCAGGAATGCAAGGCCTAACTCCTCAGGGTGCAGCCCAGGGTCTTCATGGCACTCCATGCACCGTCCTCCACTTTGTCTGGCTGTGAGAAGATGCGACAAGGTCCCTGTTGCTCTTCCCAACTCCTGGCCTGGTTCTGTTGCCCTGTCAGATGCTGCAGAGGGGCTGGGAGACCAGAAGCAGCAGCCAGAGGCAGGGGACATTGTGATGGGGGGAAAAGTCAAGGAAGCCTTGCTCCAGACAAGGACCCTGAGCCAGCCCTGCTCTCTGGCACAGCATCCCCCTTCCTGGCAAGGTGCCTAGGTCCTTCAGAAGGATCCTGGGTCTGGAATGAGTGTGACGCAGCAGCTGGGTAACAGCTTCAGCCATCTGGGGCTGAGATGCGCTGAGGAGAGATGGCTGTTTTAACCTGCCCTGCCAGTCCAGACCAGGTCTCACTACTGCCCACTTTGGCCAAGTCCAATCTGGCTCTGTTCCCCTAAGCCTGGCCAAACTAAGCACCCCATGTGCTCCCCTGGTCCCAGCACTGGCCTTTCAGTGTCACAGCGATGCTGGTTACGCCCCGTCGGCATGGCGGTAGCTCTGGCGGCTCCGTGTCCAGAACCCGCTTAATGTGACTGATGCTGTAGCCGTAGACAGACTCGGTGCTGAGCCCCAGTGTGGTGGCAGGGTCCATCTTGGTGATGTAGTCCTGGATGGGGAGATGCAGGGCAACAGCTCAGCACCTGGCCCTGAAGCCCCTGCCTGGCACTCACCCATTAGAATGGGGCAGGGGGATCAGAACGAGGGAGGTCTCAACTGGTGTGTGGCTGGAGAATCCTGCCAATGCGCCAGTCTAGGGAGGCTTCCCTTTCCAAGTCCCTCCTGGAGCAGACTGCAGCTCCCCAACCTGCCCCAAGGCCGAGGAAGGATGTGCGTTGTTCAGGGTTTGATTATAGGAATAAGGTGGTGTCCTTGCAAGGAGTTGGGGAGGAGTTGGCCAGGTGGAGGGAAGGTTTGACCTCTACTGCCAAGCACCCCAGCCCTCAGTTCCAGAACAGGAGCTAGCCCCAGGGAGAGCAGAGCAGGGGGTTGGCATTGGCCTCTCACCTTGAAGACCTGGCAGACGATCTCATCCAGCAACTTCCAGTCCAGCTTCCCATTCACCTTGCTGTTCCCCAGGAAGAATTCTTGCTGCTTCAGGTCCTGAAAACCACAGACAGAGGGTGAGTGTGTCTGGGACGCTGTCCCAGTTTGTCTGCACTGGCCAAGGGCCCCAAATGGCTGCTGGGCCGAGCTGCTGGACCTGGCTGGGGCAATGCAGGAACACGCCTCCTAGCTTCCCGTTCCCCCTTGCTCTTCCTGTCCCCAGCCCCATGGCAGCCTTACCCCTTTGATGATGTGCTGAAGAGGCATGCGCACCACAATCCGCAGTGTCACCTCGTCCTTCTGGGTGCCAGCAGTGATGCCATCCATTGGTGACAAGTCTAGGAAGGAAGCGGCAGTCAGTTATGCACACGCAATGCAGACAGGAGTGCTCCCCAGCAGCTGGGAACCACTCACAGTGCAGCTGCCCCATCCCGCTCCCCTTTCCTCATCCCTGAGAAGCTGTAACGGCCCCAGACCCTACCCCTGTTCTCTTGCCCTTCCTACCTAGCTCCCCTCTTCTCTCCTTGCCCTGGTGCTCCTTCTCTCAGCTTACCCTGGTGCCCACCCCCAACCTATCACCTTGGCTTCTGGCCTCCCCCACCCTGTGCACTGGCTCTGCTGTGCGAGACACTGAGCATGCAAGTGTGAGCCATGGCAGAGCGAGGCTGATATAGTGATAGCAGCAGCAGCAGCAGCCACTGTGCCCACACAGGGGGTGGGGGATGGATAGAGGGCAGTTACCAACTATCCTCCAGACTGTGTATGATGGAGCACCCCACTGCCCCCTCCTATCATGGAAAAAATCTCAGCAGTGAGGCAGTCATGTGTCCCCTCTCCCAGAGCAAGTAGCTCCCCCGCGCTGCACAGACGTTACTCCCATTGCACAGAGACCTCTCCTTGTCCTCTGCCCTTAGTACCTGTATCAGCCAAGTTGGGGCTGAAAGAGTGCGTGAGAGCGAGTCCTAGAGAGCGCCGTGGCGAGGAGGAGGCAGATGAGCTCAGGACACGGCCAGGAATGGAGCCTGGCACTGAGGAGGGCCCTGGAACCACTTTCAACCGGTCATTCTCCGCCTTCAGCAGATCCACCTCCAGCTGTGGGGACAGCAGGGGTTATTGGCCACCATCAAGTTGGCCTTGGCGATGGGGCCCTAGGGACTCTGCCTTAGGAAGAGGCTCCAGGGCACAATCTCCTGCAGCTATGGTGATGGGTACTGGGAAGGCAGACACCCCAGGGCTAGAGTCTTCCAAAGTTCAGTGTTGCCTGGAGGTGTCTTTCTCCTGGTGATGGTCAGGGCCAGAGAAGACAATGCCCCCTGCTTGTGCTGAAAGCAGAACCCAGTACAACCAGAGGGCCCGCCCCAAGCTCTGGAGTGGTCTAGCCTCCGTAGATTGGCCCAGCAGTGCTGCCTGACAAGAGCAGAGCTGTACCGGACACCAGAGGCCACAGGCCAGACCAGGCCACCTACCCACAGTACAGCTCCTGCTAACCCAGCACACCATGTAAGCCACCAGGGAAAGAGTCATGCAGTGCAATAACCACCAGGCTCAGCAAGTGGAACATTAACTCTTTCCCCGTGTCCTATGGCTCCAAGGCAGTGCTGGCGATGCTAGGGTTGCAGGGAGAAGCACTCACCTGCATGTTGTGCATTGTCTCCCGCAGCTGGTCCAGCTGATGGGCAGAGTTCAGAGCCTCCAGTCGGATGTCAGTCAGCTTCATCTCCTTCTCCCACAGCTCCGAGCGCAGCTCCGACACCTCCTTCTTCTCAGGCTCTTCTTCCTCATTGGCCTGGAACAGCCTGCACCAGGGAACACACATATAGGGGCCCCCATCAGAGTGGACCATAAGAATGCCAGCTGGGGTATCCCAGGGAAGGATCTCATCCCCCAGCCCTTGCTCTGGGCAGCGGCAGGCACCCTTTGATGCTGGAGTTCACTTCTCTCTCCCCCCTCCCCAGATTAGAACTGTACTGTTAGCACTGCCAGAACCATTTCCCTCTGTTACAAATTTAGAATGAAAACATTCAATGGAAACTTTTTCATTCAAAGTTTTGATATTTTGTCTGGAAGTTTTTAACTGGTATAAAGGGCTTGTACGTGTGTCAAACTTCTGGGCTGCTCCTCCTCTCCCCCCAGCTTTTAAATCCTCCGCCTCCTCTTGCTGTGAGAAATGGCCTGAAAAATGTGTCCGAGAGGCTGTCCAAGTGCCATCCCCCTCACCAAGAGGAGCATTTTCATTCAGCTTTGAAATGTTTAAAAAAAAAAAGGGGGGAGGAGGGGGCTGGACAAAACTCCAGTGAAAATTTCTGATGAAGCCCCATTTATCCAGTGCCTGTGCAATGGCACTCAAGTGCCATTAAGGGGCTCCAGTGTGGCAGTAAGTGCTCAGTGAAGCTCAGAGGGCGAGCTGGCACTTCACTAGTGAGGCTGATAGGAATCACGTGGGGCAACTAGAGAGTCCCAGGGATCTAGCCCAGATGCCAGTGCCCTGAAGCCAGTGTCTCACAGCCCTGTGGGAGGGAGGGGTGTTACATAGCTGTCTGCCTAGTTTACTCCCATACTCAACTCCATGGCAGCTACCCCTACCCAGAGTGTGGGATGGGGCAGGACTGACTGAACTGCACCCCGAATCCTTGACACAGTCTCCCCTCCCTTTATAGTCCCTGGCAGGGAGATGGCTGGGCTTACTCTGCGGCATCAATGCCCACGGACGAGGAGTTGGAGGACTTGATGGAGGGCGAGGCGGTCTCCATGGAGCCGTGCTGCAGCTTGGGGGAGGAGGGTGCCGAGGAGTCGGGGGTGGCAATCTCCTCTATGTCGGAGTAGGAGGAGGCTGACTTTGGGCCCTTCTTGATGCTGAAGGCCTTGTTGAAGGAGCTCCGTAGCTGCAGGAGGAGAGGGAGACACAGGAAGTTTGAGAGCCAGCTCATCCCAGGTGTGGCCAGAGTCACAGCCCTTTAGCCCCAGTGGATCTGCAGATGCCATGGGGGGAGGGGAAGGGGGGGGAGTCATGCCTTCCAAATCCCATTCAATGCCCTCCACACCCCATCTGTCTCTGCCACCTGGGACAGCCAGGGGGTTGCCAATGTTCTGCCCATCACCTTGGAGAAGGAAAAATGTCCTCTCCAGAGACAAGCAACAAGCAGCCATGCTATCCCCTGAACCACATCCCACCCTCCATCTCCATGGGCCATTCCCCCCTTGCTCAAATGGGTGTGCTTCATTTTAAGGGATCAGAAGACGCACCCAGGTTATCCTGCATGCAGGGGTCAGTGGTGAGCGCAGCCATGGGCGTCTCGAAGCATGCCCAGTGCTTGAGGAGTGGTGCTCCTGGGAACTTGCTCACCCCATTGGGGCAGTCTCCATAGAGCTGTAGCATGCAACTTAGGCAGAATGTGCTCTCAGCAACAGCAATCCTGGACCTATCCCAACCAGGTGTGCACAGCATGGGAGGGGGGCACTGAGAACAGATCCTGGCAGCTCCTAGTGTTAGCACCTGCAGGTGCCATCTTCGCCACCAGAGCTGGCTTGGTGTCACTGTCTCAGGGAAGGGTGTGGCCTGAAAGAGGATGGCTCAGTGATCCCATTCTTCCTGTTGTGGGAAGGAAGGAAGGAAGGGTAGGCTAGTGCCGGAGACACGGCGCTGGTGGGTTCTTTTCCTGGCTCTGCCACTGAGATACTGCTAGGCTACCCATGAGTCCAGCACTACTGTTACTCTCTGCCTGAGGGAGGGCCTGTCCTGTTGGATTTGTGTGATATTTAGAATTGGTGCTCAAACTGGATTGACTGCAGCCACCGGCCCTGCTGAACACACACATCTCTAAGAGAACATTCACATGAGGGACTTCCCACCTGGGTGAGGGGGACAGATCAGCTGATGGGGCTAGAACTTGCTGTCTCTTTCAGGGTCGATTCCATGACCCTATCCAGAGTAATCATGCTACCGCCTCTCAAGCCACTCCACAGTCCCAGTTCCGCCAAGAGCTTCCTCCTATGAAGCTCTCCGAAGAACAGGGAGTCCCGATTGGCTGGGGAAGGTGACTCTTCCTCTCTCTGGACCACCCAGGTTTATGAGGATGCTGTTGGTGAAATGACCCATTATAATAGACAGGATGAACACAGGGAGGGTACTTTGTCAGTGAATATCCCATTTTAGCCAGGAGTTCTGTGCATGGCTTTCAAACCCCATTCACATTTCAGCACCATCCTGGAGGGCAGTATTCAGTGTATGAGTACATCACAACAGCAGAGTCCCTGTCTTTTGGTTCTGTTCCAGACTTGGCTGCTGAAAGATTCAGGATCATGGCGAAGGAGGAGTAAGGCCAGCCAAACCACTCTACCGGCTAGCAATGACCCGCTCAGCATTAAGAGCTGTGGAGTCAAACACTAAACAACTCTTAAGACAGGTGGAGTGATCCTGAGTATGTGTTGCTGCTGAGGAGAATGGCTAATTCGATTGGTCCTGGGATGCAGGCTCAGCCTGGATGGAGCATGCAGCATGCACACGCACAAAAGAAGAAACAAACCAGACATGAGCTGGCATGAGTGTGGAGAGCAGCCACGGTGATGGGTGGAGGCGAGACTGGGATGAGGGGTGCTGTTGGGTATGGGTCCTGAGCTACTGCCCTTTAGCCTCCATCCTACAGTGTCCTGACAGCCAGTCTCATGGGCTGCAGGAGCACTCCCAGGGGCTGTGTCACAGGACTGGGAAGCCAAGTCTGCATTATCTCTGCTTGCTGTGTGCCCAGCATGCATGTCAGAATCATGCCCTTGCCATGGGTCGCAGGTCTGATTCTGCTCCTATTAAAACACCTGCCTGCAAAGGAGGTAGGATGGGGTCCCAGTGTATTAGCCCAGGGAATCCATGTGCTTGGCTGGGCCTGGAAGGAGCGGAGAACTGATCTGGTCTCTACTGTTATTTAACAGGGATAGGGGAGTCCAACTAGTCCCACCTCATGAAGCAAAGTGCTAGCCAGACCACCCTTGCGTTGTGAGAGAGGCCTGGGGAGAGAGGCCTGATCTGTGGAAGGCTGGGTTTAGGAGCTAGAGTAAATATTTCTGTGAATGATCATTGCCCTTCAGCCCGACACCCCAGGCATGGGCCTTTGACTGAAGCCTCTCTACGCACAGTCTCCTGAACTGCACAGCTACCTGAACAGGCATCACTGTTCTGCCTTGCCTGCCTGTCATCTACTTCTTTTTTCCAGTACCCATTTCCAGGGACTTGGGAGGGCTGCAGTTTTCAAGGTATTTTAAAAGAAATGGTTGGGAAAAAGATAAAGACAGAGAAAATTCAAATGAATTTTTAAAAGAAAAAATTGGGATGATTTTTTTGCAAGTTATTTTTGGACAATTGTTGCTAACTTCCAGTGAAAAACCTCATGCACTCATAATATCCCCAGCCCCAGTGAAAAAGGTTAGGGTCAAGGGCAGGAGTTTCCCCCAACCAAATCCCAGTTTTTTCCTTGAAAAAGTGCCAAATTCTCTTTAGAAAGTTTTCGCAGAAATCTTTCAACCAAAACAAGAGAAGTTTTGGTGAATATTCTAGTGTGGGTGACAAACGATGTATTAAAATAAGAAACATAGATGGACATTTTCCAAGCAGCTCTGGGCTCACCCTTAAAATACCCCAGGGTCTCTACGTGGCACATTCTGAGTATAAAAAACAGGGTGAGGAGCCAGAGGACAGGACTCCTGCATCTTTAAAGGGGGCTGATGGGATCAGCTTTCTGGTGCCAGCCATTGGCTGGCAGGATTAGAAGAAGCATGAACAGCCCTATCTTCTCTCAGCAGCTGAGCACACTGACTCCAGGGAGGCCAGAGACTTGGGCACTTCCAGAGTGGTTTTGCTGCTGCTGAATAGCAGCGCTTTGCCTCCTGCAATGCCTTCCACTGAAAGCTCTTAAAAGCATTTGGCAATGCACGCTGCCATCATCCCCACATTCCAAACAGGGAGACAGGCACAGAGAGAAACAGGGCTTTGCTCAAGGTCAGCCAGTAAGTCAGTGGCAGAGGCAGGAATAGAACCCAGGTCTCCTGACTGCCAGCTGTTTGAGCATGTTGCCTTGGTAGGTCTAGGAACGAAAGGGGTTGGAGGATTCTCAACCCCAGTTTGTTCCTGCACACCCTGTCTCTGGACAGGAGTGGAAGTGCTACTGAGGCATGCTGCACCCAGCCCAGCCAGGAGCAGGAGGATGACCCCAAGGATGTTGAGCCAGACTAGCGTGGCAGGTCTGAGAGGTTCAGAAATGTCAACACTTGGGCACTTGGTGGAACCACTTGGGACTTTCCTCACTTCCCATCGGAGCGAAGGCCTGGTCAAGGGCTGTGTTTGCTAAACTTGACAAGGAGCTTGAGGTGCCCAAATTCATAGACTCTTAAGGCCAGAAGGGTCCATTCTGATCATTCCATCTGTCTGGGTTAGTGCCAGCCAGAAGACACCAGCCAGTCACTTCCAGCAGTTTGGCCAGACCAGCCAACACCAGCTCTGACACCTCCGGAAAATCAGGTTCCATTCAGGTGTCTCAATATGAGGGGCTACCAAATGAGACCCAGAAGCCTGTCTCCCTCTCAGTCCACTAGATCCTGACAGGAACTGGGAGCTAAAGAGCTGGGTTCAAAGCCACAGAGAGCTAGGAAGCTAAAATCATCCACCCAGCCCAGGAGCAGTGGCCCTGGACAGGGCCCTTGCTGTGTGGCCAGTTAGCGCAGGTGCAGTGGATGGGATGGTTAGTTTCATGAGTGCGGCCCCACAGAATATGGAGTGATCATTCTTGACACAGGGAGCAAAACATGGGGAAGGAACTGAGGGTCACACACTTACCTCATACACCTGGAAAAAAAGGATTGGGGTCAGCATTGGAGGAGAAAAAACAAAACAAAGCAAGACTTAATCATGCGTTTGGCTCAGAGCCCTGCCTGTGAGGCTGGGGCAGAGGACAACCCATGGAAACCAGGGCAGCTTCTTCCATCCTGTGTGCCCAGGGCTTCCCCATAGTGAGTGTGGGGTGGAGCTGCTGGGCTAGAAACCCCATCCTAGCCAGGCCTGAAACCATCAGATTCACTGCAAGCATGGCTGTGGGGCTCAGGAGGGCGGTGGCCATTACTGAGTGCTGGATCCAGCCTGGGAGCTCCTCAAAGCCAGGGGGCTAGAGGAGGCTTGAATCCTCTCCGCAGACTCCTACCCAGGACTCAGGCCCCAAACCAAGTACTGACAAGATCCACATTAGAGGAAGCTTTCCTGGGTGGCCCCAGCACACCACAGCTGCCATCGCATCGGCTACTCAGAGAGCACAAGCTACAGGGCCCGTCAGGTTTCCCTGGTCCCTCTCCTGCCCGACCTACCCAGCTCTTCTTTTTCTTCTTCTTGGCATCAGAGTCCTTGCTGCTGCCGATGCTGGAATGGCTGGTGATACTGTTAAGGCTGGAGATGCTGTCCGAGGAGTTCTGCCTCTTGATCCTCAGCTCTGGGGAGACCAGAGAGACAGATTAAGAATCTGCAAATGGGTTGGGGAGGAGGCCCCGGTGGACTTACTGCAGGCACCCACACACTCAGCTCCCTCTAGCCCTCTCCCCATCCCCTACACACTTGGTCCCACTCCTTAGTCATCACTCCCTCAGAGCATTGTCAACACTGGTGAGAGTCAGAACCCTATGGAAGGGTCTCCTTACACACAGCTCCCTCCTAGCTCTGGGAGATGCCACCATTGATTGCTTGTTTGTTTATTTATTTTTTCCCGATACTTCTAACCCGCCCCCTCCTGCCACACGGCAGCTCGGGGTGGTGTACAATGAGTAGTTGTGTTGAGTTTGTAAGGCACTCCCTGGAGTGCTGCAATAAGCAGGATGGAAACCAATTGTTCTGTGGCCAGTGAGGGCAGGACAATAAGGAATGGGCTTAAACTGACGAGGGGAAAAAAGACTGAGGTTAAACAGCTGGAAACTTTTTCTAACCATAGGAATAGCTCAGCAATAAAAATACCTTTTGGGGCACAGGGTAGGGAGTTCTCATTAACTTTTAAACATCTGCCAGGGCTGGTTTAAGTATAATTCATCTGCCTTAAGGGTAGGGGTGGACTAGGTGATCTTTAAGGACATTTCCAGCCCTCAAATTCTCCATTTTTATGGGCTAGCTACATATTTTTGTTTGGACTGAAAATAGAGATTCTGAAGCGATGGGCACATCCGGTGAAACCACAGGGAACATGGGCCATGCTTTGGGAGACCAGGCACCCAACACACACCCGGAAATCAGGACTCTTGAAACCCTGGCCTCAGGAGGACATTCTTAGTCCCCCTTTCCAGCAAGTTTCCACTTACCAAAGGTCAATCAATGTTCTAAGCATGTTGCAGACACAAGCATTCAATATAGATGATTAAAAGCCGGGGGCATAAACAGCTGATTGACTCTGTGGACTCCAATAACCTTAGTAAATGGCTTGTAAAATGAATTTTTACTCTGAGGTGTGACTGGACTTCAATTAATAATCGGAGAGAATTTTTATGAGCCAGTGACTGTAACGAACAAGTCAGTGTGGGCCCCACAGTACACGGCCTGTCATGTTGCAGGCACTGGGGGCACCAGGGCATGTAAGGGGCCCTTTTAAGATAGTGTGGAGGTTTCCCTCGACTGGCCAGTCCTCATGTGATTCAATTAGATTTCTAATTGTGTCTCCTGCCTAGACTTGAAAGAGCAGCTCATGCATATTTCAATAAACACCCAGCAACCCGATGTAAATAACATGGATCAAACACGTTCCCTAGAGATACTAGGGGAGAGAGGGCGCCTGGGCTTACAGGGCAGATTTTCAGGGAGCTGTTGGTCTGGCCTATAGGGCAGACAATCTACTGCCACCCTCCAATGGGAGAGGTTAAATTAGATTGACTTGGGGTGCTCGTCATTCATGCACTCTGGTAATTAGTGAAACCTGAGCAGCCTCTTCCTATCTATTGGGAGAGCCAGGTACCTCCCTGCTGGATGGTTCATTGCTTGTCAGGTCTAGGGCTCACAAGGCTGGCTCAGCAGGGATGGAGGACACAGAGCACATTGCCCACCTTCACCTTTGGGTGTGATGTCCGTTCCATTCAGGGCCCCCTGGATAACAGAGTGGGCTTCTGAGTTCTTCTTTTTCAGGAAATCAATGGTGTCTCGCAGGTCCACCAGCTCTGTATCCTGGGAGAGGAAGCAAGGTGGTAGATACGAGGGGAGCAAGCAGCTACCGTAGGAGAGCACATGCCAACCATTCAGGCTGCTGGGATAAGGATGCTACTGACCTCTAGGACAAAGACCCAGGCTACATATGGACATCTAAGAGAATGGACCTGTTTGGGCTTTGTCTTTTCCCGCCATTCCTGCTGATCTGAGAGGGTTGTTACAGGGCCAGCTTTACAATAGGCAGAATCAGAGGCAAAGGGGGCCGAGGCAGAATGGCGGGCAGGGATTAGCACTGGGATAGTGAAGAGGGGGCAGGCACCGCAGGAAGCATCTGGCTGCACCACTCCTGAAAGGGCTCCAGGCCCACGCTGCCAACCCAGAGAAGGCCTCAGGTTCTCCCCTACTCCCTTGCCACTGCAAGAGCCTCGGGTTTCCTCCACTGTGGCTCTTAATAGGGCCCTGGATCTTCTTCACTTCTGCTCCTGAGGGGGCCCTGCCACCAAGAACGTGACAGCAGTGTTGGCAACAACAGCAAAAGGGCCCTCAGGACCCCTTCAGGAGCAAACGTAGCAATGACAGGGAGACCGTGGGGCCCCTGAAGAGTGGCAGTGGGCGTGGCTATCTGCAGGACACCTCCAAACCTGGTGGTTCCTACTCTGAACTGACTGGTGTATAGGAGTTGCCACTGTCTTCTCTTGGGTGCTCAATGGACACTTTCTTCTCTGCCTTTGGTGGCTAGGACCCTGGGGGAAGCAAGTCCTAGCTCTGTCACTAACTCCAGGGACAATCAGTTTCTCAGCGGACAGAGATGTCACTGGTTCCGTCCCCTGGACTGGAGGCCTATGACCTGACCTGAGCCCAATGAGACCTGACTTGTCCTGCCAGGTCCAGGTCTGGTCAGGTGAACTCTCCACCTGAACTTCTCAGGTTGAGGCCAGGCTCCCTAGCTGTGGGAGGCTCCCCACCCACTGAATCCCATGGCATCACAGGGCTCTGTAAGGCACAGACATGTTGGAATCGGGTGAAGACCATCTCAGACCCATCCCTTTTTGATGGGCCCAGCCTCTTCTGAAGCACCGATGACCGGGTGGGGCAAGGCCATTCTGACACATCAGGCCCAGAAGAGCCTGCCTGGTGGGCATGGGTCAGGCCTAATGCAGTTGGACTCCAGTGCACTTCTGGCCCACATTTCTGGTCATGCAGCTTGGCTGATGTACTCTCCCCAAGGTGTGTGGATGAGCCAGACACACAGTTGCAGGCCTGACAGACCCCTTGGGTCTCTCAGTACCAGCTCTCCCTTACTGCACCCACTCACCTTCTCCTCGGCAGTCTCCGCCAGTTGTCGGAGACGAGACGTCATGTTCACCAGGCTTTGCTCAAAAGCTGCTACCAGGTTAGCCTGAAGGGCAATGGGAAATGGCATTACACAAAGCCAGATGCTGAAGATCACAAACTCCAGCACTGTGCCCAGCCAAGAAAGGGGAAGTCCAGGGGAATGCCACAAGAGGGTCACACCAGCCAACAGCAGGTGCGTCCGGGAGTGCCCTGCTAGAATCACTGCTCTGATCGTTTGGCCTTTCTGCTCATGAAGCCCCTGAGCCACTCTAGGTGATGGGCAATGTATTGCACATGGGACGGGGTGGGAGCGCTCACATCTGGCTGGGGGAGCTGCCAAAAAGAAGGTTTTGCCTGCATATGGGCAGGAGAGTCCTAGCTGGGTGGAAAGGACCCGCGTTTGACCCCTTCATGCACAACCCAAGCCAGATGTTGCTGGGCTTCTCCACTGCAGCTACAGGTAGCCCCACCCATTACAGACCACTGAGACATCTTGGCACTCTGTAGGAGGGCATCTCAAGCAAGGGCCATGAAATCTGTGTGGTAGCAGCACCCTGAATGATCATTAGATGGCACTCCTGCTCCATGCTCCTGCCCCACACCAGTCGCCTACACCCACTGCCTGCTGCTGCCAGAGGCCAGTTCCAGCCTATGAATTCACAGGGTCAGCAATGCCTTGCAGGGAGCTACCAGCTCTGTGCAAAAAAGACCCTGGTGGCTGGGGCCCCTCATAGCAAGTAGCTGTGTGTGCATGTGCCCCAGGGCCACCCTGCACAGTGTGGCCAATGCTTGTGAATTTATCATGTTTGTAGAGGTTTCCTTCAAACCCTGGCTGCTGCAGTGGCAAGACTCTCTGAACTCTAGCCCTCGGGGCTGCAGGGAGAAGCAAGGAGGTCTGGCTGTGCTGAGCTCAGAAATCAGAAGAACCCTAACAAATCTCAGGGCTGTTAATCTGTTCTTATGATTTTGGGACCCTGCCTCCTGAATTTGGGCCTGGCAATGCTGTGCCTCCCTGTCCCTGCAGGCCTCCATTCTGTATTGGTACAAAGCAGGAGTCTCCAGCCAGCCCACCATGGTCCTTTCCCTGGGTTCACACACAGGCAGATTCACTGGCTGTGCCAAGACCAGTGTTTGTTGTGGGCAGGCTGCAACGGCCCCAGTATGTCACTACTGAGACCAGCTGTACTCCTCAGCATCAAAGGGGAGGGTGTTGGACCCTGGTTGGTTCTTTCCCCTCCCTAGACAGGCAGCTTGCCAATCACACTTCTCCCTAGTGAACACGCACAGAGATCACACAGCTATGCCTTTCAAAGGGCTTGGAGAGGAGCATGTTCTTGCTGAGGCTTCAGCCCAAGAGAGTCAGCCAAACAGGGCAGGCTGTAGCGATCAGCAGCACTCAGGTGCAGGGAGACTCACATTGGCAGACAGCTGGGATGTCAATGTGGCCACCTTCTCCTGGGACGACTCCAGCTCCCGGCGCAGCTTGCGGATTTGCTGCAGGAGAGAATGAGAGGGGGGGGATTAGAGAGCAGTTGGGCCCCTTGCCCTCCCCAAAGGCTGAGAGCCAAACAGCAATGGGGAGGAGAGAGAGGATTTCACTTTACCTCAGACTGCATCCTCTCCTCGGCCTGGCAGCACGGTGGAGCAGAAGGGAGACAGAGAGGCAAGGAGTTAGAGAGGAGCAGCTGAAGCATTCACAGGCAGAGATGCGGGAGGGAGTGGAAATGCACAGAACCCAGCCCTCCTGAGTTACGCACGCTGCACAGGCCCCCAGAGCCACCCCTGCCAGGCCAGATAGACACAGCTCACTGTATGGAGCTCAGTAATATGCAAGCACGAGATGGTGCAGCCAAGCCCAGTGGTGCCCATGCGCCACCCCCACAATGCAGAGACAGCAACTGTGGCAGGAAAGCCTCTCAGAGAAAGTCCAGGCAAAGCTCAGCAGAGGAAGGGGCACGGCAGGGAGCTGAGCTTACTGAGGAGTAAGTGGAGGAAGCACTGGATGCCAGGGACAGCACGGATCCATGAACTGCAATAAACAGAGAGAGACACAAACATCACCCTGGGGCTTGCCTTCCTATGGAAAGCAGGGGGGGCAGCTAGTCACACAGGGGCCTGGGGAACATCAAAGCAGTGGGAAATGGGTCTTGGGTGGCAGGGGAGGAACACAGCACAAACAGCCTGGGGAAACATACTGGCTTTCCCTGTGGCTTATACGGGGAAGGCTTCAGGGATAGGAGGGCTTCAGGGCCTGGCAGAAGACACCAAGACTCCTTCCTCCATCCCTGGAATTGCCCAGCTAAGGGGCTCAGAGATGTTGCTAGATGGAGCCCCACAGCCTCAGAGAGGCCGGTGAACATAGTCAGCTCCATTACAGAGGTGGGGAGACCATGGCACAAAATAGGGGAGGGACTGGATGAGGGTCACCCACCCAGGGAGTCAGTGGCAGAGCTGGCGTCTCGCTGCCCTGTGCCTGCCCCAGGAGAGGCTTGTGCCCCGCCACACACAGCGTGTACGTGTGTGTGGTGGTGGGGGAGCAGTGATTCCGTGTCCCATGGCAGGAGGCACTTGCACCACAGTGCACTGGTGCCTAGGATCACATGTGCCGTACCCATTGCCTTCCAGGATGTCATGGGCACAGGGAAGGGGCTGGGCTGAGCCAGGCAGCCATGGCTGGATCCTGGGCGTGGGACGCTCACCATCTTCCAAAGGATCCCGGAAGGAGCCTGAGCGGATCATGCCCTTGGACCTTTCTGCCAGGGAAAGGGTGCTGCCCATCGGGGAAGCGCTGTACAGCTCGAAGGTGGAGTCTTGCGTGGGGATGCTGTTGGAGCGGGTGATCCTCGGGGTGGCAGCAGCTGTGGGACTCACTGCAGGAGAAGTGGGGGGAGGGGGGGAGGAGGGGCCAGGGTCAAGAAAAGGCTGGAGCCAGGAACGGGGACTGGGCAGCAGGGAACACCAGATAGGGGAGCTCTTGACTGACACATGGGATGGGAGCATCATCACAATTTGCACCAGATCCTCTGGGGTGTCCTGAGAGCTGCAAATGTATATTTGGTACTGGATCCCTAAATCAGGAGCCATTCCACCAGATCAGATAGGCCTCCATAAGCAACTCGTGGCAGGAGACATGTGCTTCCCCACCCAGATTTTCAGAAGTCCTATAGAACCCCTGCCCAGCCCCCACTCCTATGCCCCCCACTAATGATAGTTACCAATCACCTATGTTTGTCTCTCACCCACCCCACTCAAATTCAGGAGTAACTCCAGCTGCCATTAGCAGAGACTCATTTCACATGCTGCTAATTTGTCTGCCACTAATTTCTCTGGGGAGATGGTGAAGGGGCCCAAGGCTTGGCTCCCCACTCCCCTCCCCCACATATGTAGTCTGTTAGGGGATGTAATGCTCACTCTCCAGGCCCAGCTGGCTGGAGCACTGCCATCCCATGGGAAAACAGGGCAGGAAGTGGTTGCAGATGTACCCCACCTCTGTACAGCATGAAATGGAGTTTCTGCATAGTCATGGGCCCACAAAGAGCAGAGTGAGAGAGACCTGGGCAGGGCCAGAGACAGGCCAAGTGGAGTAGTTTCCTGTGTGGGCCTGGGAGGAGTGGTGCAATCAAGCTTCTTCTGTTTTAGCTTCTACGTGCTACCCAGTTCCCCTTGACGTGGGCTGCACATACAGCTCTGCTTTGGGTGCGTTGGGGATGCTGTACTTGTTAAGGGACTGGAGTCTGGAACCCAGCAATGGCTCTAGTTGGACTGCGCTGCTTTTACACCAGCTGAGCTCTGCCTTTGGCATTATTCCGTACGGACAAAGGCCGAGGAAGAAAACTGACCGACATTAGTGATTGGGCCCTTTCCAACCAGCGGCATGGAGAGGGTGGGAGGCGAGGGCAGGTCCGGTTGGTCATCCATTTCCTGCAGCCCTCCAATCGTGTGAGAGTGCCGTCTCTCCTTGGCCTCCTCCTGGGACTGGATTTGATACCTACCAAACCCAAGGGAGAGATCAGCAATGTGAGAATGGAGAGACTCCACACAGGAGGGATGTATCCAGCTGCATTTCAAAGGGAGCACACCACAGAGGAGAGACCCAAGGCTGTATCTAGTCCATTTCCCAGGCCAATAACATGTCACCATGAGAGGTTAAGACTGTACAGTTCTTACCATGAAGATACAAACTCTATTCAGTCAGCTCAGCCTGATCCTACAATGGAACCCATGTGGGCCACTCCTTCCACCCACTGGCACACTAGGGGAGCTACTCTGGAACATAGGTCCAGGCTGTCTAGATCTCACAAATATATCCTGCCCCAATGGCTGGGTGCACCAGGTGAGATGAAAGGCTGTCACGAAGATGTCAGGTATAATGAAGCAGGCGAGTGCTGGCAGCTGGACCCCAGTCTAATCTGGAATGCTGGGAAGTGGCTACTGGACTTTGTGGGTCACTGCTCCAAAGCCCAGTGCTATTTCCCATGGAAACATGCCCCTCGGCTCCAAGGAGTCTGCAGCTTCCTGCTAAAGGAAGCTGATCAGAGCATGGTTGCCGTCTTGGTCCCAAGCATAAGAAGCAAAGCAGCTAAGATAACACCCCCTTTGGTTTATTTGCCTCGTTGCTGTTGATGAGTGCAGACAAGCTTTTGTTCTACAAAGAGCTCTTCTTGGACAGGAACAAGTCGGAGCTGAGCCTGAGCTAGATAAGAAGGGGCCAGATTTCGTTAACACAGGGGAGTTTGCAGCCACTTTCAAAGGAGGGACCGCCAGAAACAGGTCTGGGAGCAGCCCCTTGAAACCAAATAGTCTATGCCAGGGCAACTGAAATCGCATTCAAAAAATGTTATGGGAAAAGGCACCCAGCAACCCTGAAGTGAACACATCTCTCAGAGCAACTGCTCCATCTCGGATCTCTGGGTCACTCTCCTGAAAAGGAACCCGTTCAATGCCTGGGAATGTGGATCCCTAACCCCCCTGGATACCAGAACCAATCAACTACATAGAGAAATTGGGATCATGCGTGACTGTAATAGTCTCTCATCCACTGACGTTTGCTATTGTCTTACAGCAATGGGCTAACTCAGCACTTTATTTCATGTTGCCACCCCAGGCCTGTTGCTAGGGATGGGAGGATGCATTCCCACAGAGTGGGGCTGCCAGGGTGCTCAGCACAGGTTAGTTTGCTGTGCAGTCCCAGTTCACACACAGACACATGGAGGCAGCTGTCACAGGCTCCACTCCACCATGGTGACTTCCCCTTCTCAGGAAACGATGTGTGAATGTGTGCTGACCCTATTCTCTTGAAGTGGCTACAAACCCACATGTGCAAATCAGATCCAGGGTGTCTTTAGACATAACGTCAACTGGTGTCTGAATGGGTGTTTTGACCTTGGTACGGACACTGTTTTGGCCCTGTGTTCACCATGTGGCACTGTTTAGACACACAGCTCATCTTGGGGCAAATCGGTGTTTTGCTCACCACTCAATCTCAGCACGCAAGTGTTGCCACCTCATTCCCCGTGTTGTACCTGCTAATATGCCACACAATATCATTAGACACAACATTCGCCACGTGTTCAGCCAGAACACCCAAATTGTCCTTGTGGTGCAATGGTGTTCACATCACGTGTTCAATGGGTGGCCAAACTGGTGTTGGGATTGTTATGGTGCTTACACACAACAGCCAAACACATGCTTAGGGGTTTTGACACCCGATCTTTGCTATGTCTAAAGACACCCCCAGCCTCAGGTTCAGCCGAAGTCTCCTCACATTTGAATTCTGCAAGGTTTGAAAGGTCATGAGCACACAACGCAGTTGGTCCAATAATAGGCATCAGCTGAATTATTTTGTCTCCCTGTTAATGGAGGTGGCACCCAGCATGGGCAGTGTCGCACCCAGAGCAGGTGTGCAAGAGGCACCCAGCAGCCAGGCAGGATTGGGCACATGGAGCTGGCACAACCAGGCATCCCCAGTGAGCCTTTCCTGGCATCAGTGAAAGGGCTGGTCTCTCAATGCTAACAAAAAAGTGTCCAGCTTTGCTCTTAATGACTCTTGCCATTTGGGACAGTAAAGCCACGATTTTGGTACAAAAGGATGAAAGAAAATATTTACCTCAACCCCTTCTTGGGCAGCGTGTTCCGGTCCCGGTTAGAACTGCAAGGAAGAAAAGGAACACTCGTCATCATTACAGTTTTGCCAGGCATTGGCTGGGCACTCACAGAACGAGAGCTGGAAGGGGCCTCTTGGGTCACCTCGTCCAACCCCCTGCTCCAGGGCAGAATGCCCTATCCCTACAGTATCCCTGGTGGATGCCTGTCCACTGCCTCTTCTTGAAAATCCCCCCAAAAGGTGATTCCATAACCTCCCTAAGCAGCTTCTTCCAGTATTGGCCTGTTCTGACAGGAAGTTTTCCTAACGTTTCATCTAAACCTACCTTCCTGTAATTAAAACCTATTGTTTCTTGTCCTGTCTTCAGAGCTAAAGAACAAATGTTGTCCATAATTTCTGTGGTATCCGTTTCAGATATTTGAAAACTGTCAACATATCCCCCCTTAATCTTCTTTTCTCAAGACTAGGCCTGTTCCTTCAGCCTTTCCTCACATGACCTGTTTCAGACCCGTATCTTTGTTGTTGTTTTCCTCTGAATCCTTTCAGGTTTGTCAACGCACATCTTGAAATGAGGAGCCCAACACTGAGCACAGCAGCCCAAGACAGGCCTAACCAGTGCTGAGTGTAGGGGTACTAGGACTTCCTGAGTCTTGGATACAAAGGGGAGCAGCTGGGGGGACCCCCTGCTCAGCCTGTGGGCCACACTAGCAACCTGTCTGGAGGGCAAGGGCCTGTAACTGGAGCACTGAAGCCACTGGAGCTTTGCTGCTGCTTTTGAAAGGAGCAGGAAGAGAACATAGAGCTGGAGAAGGGGGGGAAATGGGAGTCCCAGCGACTTGTTTCCCCCATGGCTCTCACCACACCTGTCCAGATGCGCAGTTCTGGGGCTCCCGGTCCAGGCCATCTCGCTGGGCTCCTCTTCTGTACCGGCAGGAGGGGCGGCAGCAGGGGCGGGGGCAGCAGTGCTGCTCCCAGAAAAGGCATTGGGCAGACTCATTGGCATCTGCAGGGACTCCATGCTCCTGTGCAACCCTGACAGCTTGGGATACATGCGAGTCTCCTTGGGAATGCTGAAACCACCCATGAGCTCCAGGCCCTGGGAGAAACTGGCTGAGTTGATGTTGAGAATGGGTGCAGGGCTGGGCGTAAAGCAGGACATGAGGTGGGTGCCCACGCCCACGGCAGTTGGGTGCGGTTCCTGCAACTTGGCACTGTGCACCTGGTGGAGATCAGGGGAGGAGGGCAGGTCCAGGCTGTTGGAATTGACCTTGTCCAAGTTGGCCAGGGAAGGCGGCTTCACATAGCTCTTGGCAGGCGTCCTGGGGGGTTGGAGGGGGGAGAGCAGAACTGAGTGAGGACATAGCTGTGAAGGCACAGGGCCTGAGAGTCTAGCTGCAGCCCTAGGCAACCTGCCCAGCTGGGGGGGATCAAATGGCATGGCAGGAACCTGGTGCCATAGTGGGCACCCAGCCTGGCACATGCACCCTGAGCTCACACTACTGGGACTCGCCATGGCCATTAGTCACAGTGTTTGGGCCCCGAGCCAGATCCTTGTTCAGGGGAGCTCAGACCAAGTCCCTTCTCAGCCTCCCAACCAGGACACTATGGCGAGATTGCTCTCCTCCCAGAGATAAGCTTTGTCCTGCTTTCTCCGGAGTGGTTTGGAAACCAGGCCTGGTGCGTCGCAAGTACCCACATTCAGGGCTGGGCTATTGGGGCCTTCAGGTTGGGAACATAATTTAACTGTAGGTACACTATGCCTCCCATGGCTGTGTGAAGCAGTGCCCTCCCCTGCCCCCTCCCAAGAGACACCAGATACACAAAGACATTTAGCTACACAAAGACCCCTTCTCCTCACTCCCCGCCCTAGGATATACAGTAACTCACACATGGAGGCAGAGACGCATCAGTATTAACTACTCAAAGCAAGATCCATGCCAAGAATTAAACCCATGGGGCCAATAAAGCAGGGGCTCTCAGGCTGTTTCCTGCCAGGACCCAATCTCATGTTAACATTATGGGAAGGGCAAGGCCACAGTGACTCCCCTCATTGAGAGCTCCTAGACTAAGGCAGGTCAGAATGGGGGTCTCTTGGGGGTATGGGAATGCTGGGTTCTCACCTGAGTGGCGTCGGGGGCAGTTCAGCCACTTTGGTAGCAGGCTGGTGGTTGGCTTGAGCCTTGGGGGTGCTCTCAGGGGAGCCAATGCTCTTGAGGGAGACACACTCCGAGTCCAGTGCCACAGCCTTGGCTTTGGCCTTCTCTTTCTCCCTGTCTGTTTGGTTGACTGGCACTGGCGTGCTCCGGCCTGTGCCAATTTTAGATGGCTCCTTGAGCCGTGAGGCGGAGATGCCCCCTTGTTTAGTGCTGAGGAGGCTGGGGTCAATGCTACTGCTGACAGGCCGGGGCCCACTGCGCCCGCCGGTCACACTCATCGAACTGGACTTGGCTGGGCGTGGCAGGCTGCGGTACTGAATGTTGGAGCGGGCCCCTGGAGCCATGAAACCAGGCTCCCCAGCATTGGAGACATCCAAGCTGGTTTTCCTGCCATTGACCGGCTTGACAGGAATGCTGGAGTTTTTCTGAATCTTGCTGAGCGTGGTTGAGCTGCCCGACTGCATGACTGTGGCCGTGCCAGTTGCAGAAGGTGGCTTCTTGTAGCCAAAGGAACTAGAAGTCGATGGCCGGGTGAGCCCTGAGGGAGGCTTCTTAGCATCTCCAAGCCGATCTCGGCTGGCGTCAGAAGACGAGCGCTGCAGGCCTGCGTTCTTCACAGACAGCTTGTTCTTGTCAGTGGCCTTTGCCTCAGGTTTACCTGGGAAAGAGGGTTATGGGATTAAATCACAAGCAACAAGGAATGAAGCAGCCACCAGGAAGGATACTGGTTAGTGAAGGCAACCGTCTGAGATTTAGAAGAGCTGGAGGTAGCCCACAGCCTGTGCTATCTTGGGCAAGTCACTTATTTATTTATTTTATTTATTTTTTTCAATTTGTATCCTGCCCCTCCTGCGAACAGCTTGGGGCGGCGAACAACTTCATCATAAAAACAATTTTAAAACAAAATATAAACAATCCATAAAAACACTACAATAAGCTGGGATAAAAACAACCAATAAATAAGGGTGGGGGAAGATAAAACATGCCCTAACGCCCCAAAGCTTGGGCGAACAGCCAGGTCTTACAAATTCGGTGAAATATCAAAAGGCTTGGGACAAGGCGAGCTTCCTCCGGGAGAGAATTCCAAAGGCGCGGCCCAGCCACCGAGAATGCCCTCTCCATTGTGGCCCCCCGCTTAACACGGGGGACCTCCAAGAAGGCACCCCCGGCAGACAGAAGGAGCCACTCTGGGGAGCGGAGGACGAGGCGGTCCCTGAGGTATGAGGGGCCCAGACCATGAAGGGTCTTATATATTAGCACCAGTACCTTGAACCTGGCTCGGCTCGCTATTGGCAGCCAGTGCAGAGTCCGGAGCACAGGTGTTATGTGCTCCCGACGGCCCATCCCCGATAGGAGACGGGCCACCACATTCTGCACTAGCTGCAGCCTTCGAACCAGGAACAAGGGCAGCCCCACGTAGAGCGCGTTGCAGTAGTCCAGCCTCGAGGTGACGAAGGCATGGATGAGGGACTTAGTGCCTCTGGATTACTGTTCCCCATCCGTAACAGGGGGAGACTAGCCCTGCCTCACAGAGAGGGGGCACAGACTGAGAGATGCTCAAATACTATGGGGATGGGGTCTGGTAAACACACGAGACTTCTTTTTCCTTTCCACCTGCACCAGGCACTTTCCCCTGGTCTAACAGCTCAGACCATTCCGGCAGCATGATTTGAAAACAGGCTATTCTCTTCCCTGCCAGGAAGGAACTAGTTCCCACTGCAAACAATTGCAGGGTCAGGAGAGACCCCCAAGTGGGGTTTCCCCAGCTGTGGATGGGGTCGTCATCCTAGCTGGACTGGAGATCCCCTCCACATTTGTGTTGCTGGCTGGCATCATAAAATTAGACCGAATCTCAAATTGGGGTCCATGCAGTTTGGGAGCCACTGCTGTCGTGAGAACGACAGAGCCATGACTTGCTTCTAGCCCTCTAGGCTGAAGGAGAAACTGGATCCACAGCCAGCCTATGCAAAGCTGTTTCAATCACTTCTCCATACTCTAGAGGGAGCCCGAAGAATGCGCACACGAACTCTGGGCTCTACTGTAACACCTGCTGAAGCAGATGCATCCTTATCCGCTCCTTGGCCTGGGGGTACCTCCTGCACTTTGGCTTAAGGGTGCCTGGAAAGCAAATGGCAGGTGCAGTGAGGTGAGGCAGGAAAGCCATAGGCTATGGCCCATAGCCCTGCCTGTTGAGAGTATCTATCCCTGTTATATTCTCACCTGCCACTTTGAGGGTGCTCTGGGCTGTGTGGGTGATGGGGGAGGTCACAGCCACTGGGGGAGTCTTGCCCTTCTTCAGGGATCCCAGTGGGCCCAGGCTGACTGGTTTCTTCAGCTCCCCCCCTTTGGCAGGGGCCTCATCACAGCTCTCCGATCGTTCCCGCCGCCACTTGGAGGTGCTGTGCTCCATCTTGAGGCTCCCACTGTCATACTCCATCTTCTTCTGGACTTTCTCCTCTGACTCGCTGTACCAGCTCAGCCCGCTCTCTGCCAGCGAGCGCTTCTCCGAGTCTGTGCGCAGCTGCATGGGCAGAGAGAGGGGATGACACAGACAGCTCCCTGCCCCATCCCATCCCCACCCCACTTCCTGATCCATCTGCTAACACAATCACAGTGAAATAGTTCATATTGACACTGGAATTTAGAGCCAGTGCTCTGATCACTGAACTGCTGTGTCAGACTCTCAGCAGACTCTGGCAGACATCACTGAGTCACCTACACTTGGCCCACACCTGGCAACACTTGTACAGTTTGAATATGCCAGACATAGATTCAGCCCATGGGACAGACATATCCCAGGTGTCAAGACACCGCTAAACAATGCTGATTTCCACTAGCCAAGAAACTTGTCCCAGATCCTACTGACTGGCAACTGGGGCACGGGAGTGTGTAACACTCTGCTGAGACTCACTAGTTCTTGAACATACCCAATGACCCATAGGTCAAGGCCACACAACCCTGTCTTTAGATTGTAAGCTCTCGAGCGGGGATCATGTCTATCTTGTTTTTTGTAAAGCGCCAGGTACATCGCTGGCGCTATATAAATGCTTATAATAATAACAACCACCACCACCACCCACAGGACCTACCTCCCTCTTGGCCTAGGAGGCAAGACATGGAGCCTCCCTGCAGGGGGAGTTTCCTCTGGGGATGCCAGTACTGTAGGGGCAGATGTAGTAAGTGCTAACAGACATAATGACCACTATGGGGAAAACCCATCCTGTGCTGACAATCTTGGGTGGGCAGCCAATTGAACGGACGTATCAGCTCTCTGGTAGCCTCTCAAATATGCAGAAGCTACCTGATAGCTGGTACAATAGAAGGTGTGGGGCTTACTGGGAGTGGTGGTGGCAGCAGGCACTGGAGGCAGTTCTGGGAGCAGTGGTGGTCCCCAGGACCAATGGTTGCAGCAGTAATGGCCTGCTTCTGCTGCTGCCACCTCACTTGAACCCCACCACTACCACTGCCATACCCAAGTTTCTGCCCACTTGCCTGTGATGAGCATCCCAGCATCCTGCCCATAGCTGCTGTTACCAAGCACAATAGTGGTTACAAGCAAGGACCTGCTCCTCATTGTTTGCCTGCAAAATTTGCAGACGAACAAGGAGGGCTAATTAGGTAGCAAATGTAGCAGGTGGTGGACAAAACAACCCACGTGTGTTTGCCACCTAAACACAGGGGTAGCGCTATGTCTGCTAACATTCAGGGTTTCTTCAGGCTTCAACCCAGCCCCTTTCTCAAGTGCTAAATCTGCTTGAACCATACAAAGAACAAGGGGCTCACAGAGGCTGCTTAGGAAGAGCCCACGTACATACCGCTATGGCAGAGTTCCTGCGTGAAGCCGTAGGAGTGGAAGGCAGGGAGTTGAGCGAAGAGCTAGCATTGAACTCTTCTGAGATGAGGTTGTCTGAGGCATCGCTGAGGCCGCTGCTGATGGAACTGCTCTCGTCCCAGCTGGAATACATGAGAGAGACAGAGGACGGTTAGTCCATGGTCACTGCCAGGCAAAGGAATCAGGAGGGCTGCTGCAGCATCACTTATACACGCACACTGCGCGTGGGATCATGGCTCATGGAAAGTCTGTATAGCTAATAGATTGTGACCAAGGGGACTGGCCCTCTTGATGGGGGCAAGGATGGCAGGCGGGAGATGGAATCTGTGGTGAAAGCTGAACGGACCGTGTGGGTGGCTGGAGAGTCAGCCAGGGAAAAAACAGTTATTTACAGTAAATGGAAGCACACAGCCTAACCGAGAGTTCAGGTTGACCGCTCTGAGCACACTCAGGTTGATTGGTTTTAAATACTCTGGGCGTTGGGCAGTTCGGGGTCTGTCCCTGGAACAAAGGAAGCTGTAAACTGCAGATGGGAGCTGCTGAGAGTTGTCACCTTAGTTAGGAGTTGGAGCTGCAGCTTGGGGAGACCTGGTTCGACTGTGGGGCTGTACCCCTCTTTTGAGGCCAGCTGCGGAGGCTCCACGGAGGAGGAACTGAGGAATGGAACGTGAGACTGTTTCCTTTTGTTCTGTGCTCACTGATACTGCCCGTGTGCTGTGCCTTGCCCAGCCTCTACCCGTATCCCTGCTATTAGTAAAGTTGGATGTTAAGCAGACCCCCTGAGTTGATCTGGTCACTGCTCCAGGTAGACACTTCCACGGCAGGGGGAATCTCTCTCTTTCAGCTTTTGCTCATACCCCAGAAGGGCAGATTTCCCCACTCAACCTTAATCCCAGGGGCCTGCCCAGCAAGATGATCCCTGGTTGGCTGAAGGACAGGCATGGGCCTGGTCCTGTTCCCCAGGACACAGGGGCCCAGGGCCTGGTGAGGTGAGTGCGGGGTCTGTGACAGAATCCCAAAGGGATTCTGGTGTGAATGGCACACTCAATCCCTCTTTGTGCAATGGAACAAACTGCCTGACTGCTCAGCACCCAGCTTCCAAGCTCAGAAATTCCCAGAGCCAAATGTCCCATCAAGCCTGCAGGGCATTCAGAATTAGGTCCACCCTAGTATCCCAGAGCAGGGCAGGATCTTGGAGGGAGCATGCATTGGAAACAGCCTAGTTCACACTATCTCAGGAGGAGCAAAGTGCATCATGTAGGAATCAAAGTAGTCAATGATGTGATAGCTGCAAGCTCATGTAGCCTCAGAGTCAGGAACACAGTGATCTAGAACATGCTTCTTTGTTCTATAGGAACCAGCTCTGGGACTCTGGAAGGAGCAAGTGTTTGAGGCCTGAGGGGTGAAGGCAGTGAAGATGTTGATTTTACAAAGGCCTCATCTTTGTTGATTCTCACACTTGTAGCTCTAGCAGGGTAGCACAGACCAGTTCAAACCAGACTAGATCCCCATCTGGCTACAGTCCCTTTCAAAGCGTGCTGGAGCCCAGTGTTTACATTCATGTGTGAGCTCATAGTACACAAAGTTCTGGGCTGTGCACAGCATGCCTTCCCATAAGGGACTGCAAGGCCTGCTCATGTAGAAGGGGCCAAGTCATGTTACGACTATGCTACTGATCTTATTAAGAACATACCTGTGGCACAATCCTTGTGGTCCCCAACAGAGTACAAACTGCCAAGCCTTCCCCTCTGTGCAGAACAATACCACTTCCAGCTAATGGGGGGATGTAAATAAACCCACACAGTGCTGGAGCTCTCATTAATACACATGCTCAAGGGATAATTCCAACAACTGGTGGAAGAGGGAGGTTATAAATATGCCAGCGTTCCTCTTTTGTCCCCTAGAGGGCACCATTGGCAGCAGAACAATGTCAGGAGAAAGCAGGTGAGACTATTCCAGCAGATTGTTTTACATCTCCATCAGCCAGAAGGGTCCCAGAGAGAACATTTCTCCAGGACAGCTGATGGGACAGGAGACAGACAGCTGCAAGTAATGAGTGGCTGCATTTGACACATTTCTTGTGTGCTGCAGCCCGCCAGCCAACAGCCTGGCTGCAATTATCAGCGCACACTGTAGGCATTGGTTTTCTACAACTATTATTAGTCATTAACACCTGGGGTATCATTGGTGCAGGGATTGAGACTTCAAGTGTGTTGCCTGGTGCAATGTCTCGAACAACAGTGCTCAACCCTGTGTGCAACAGCAATACAAACATGTCAACAGCCACTCCTCTAGCCACTCCAAGGGGCCCTACACAATCTATGCAGCCTGGCCTGTCTGGAGCAGGGCTGCCAAACCTCAGCCGTTAGAATTCCACACTGGGTACCCAAACTCATGAGACCAACCTAAACATCACAAGATTTTAGCAGTCATCATAACTGCTGGGTTCTATCTCTTTGATCTTTGGCTTTTAAACCTTTAGAGGACCATGATTTTCAGCTTCTTTCTACATCCATATGGGCTAGAAATTCACTTCTTGTAAAATAAAAGCTGAGATTGTCACGTAGTTGTATGCAACCTTGGGAGCTGGAGCTTTAAGAAACCCACTGATAACAATGTGAATTTAGGATGAACTTGCAAGAGTTGTGACACCACAGAAACAATCAATTGTGATTCTGAGATCTGGACTAACCCTCCAGTTACCCAAAATGGAGATTCTACTGGAGCAACAGGGGCTGACTAGGGGCAGGCTGCGCCCCTCAGCCTTTGCCAGCTACTAGAAATAGATCCCAACAAAATTCCCACATGCTTGGCAATTCCGAACCTGGGTACGAAACCAAGCCAAATGCAATGGTTTGAGTAGTCTGCTTCAAGCAATGATTATATGCAACAAAATAGGCCAAGAGGATGGCCCCAACTGTGTCAGTATCCATCTGGAGTGCAATCACAGCATCACCAACTCGTGCAATTTTATAACAAGTCGCACAAAACCAGAATTCATGCTTAAAGCCTCAGCTCCCTAATTCCTGAGTCTCAGCCTTCATTTTGAACCAGTGAGTTTCTAGCCATGTTGGCTGCATTGGAAATGGGGTCTGTTTGAATCAAAGCCCAGCTCCAGCTTGTTGACAAAAAACTCAATGTGGGTTTGGGGTTTGTTTTTTTTCAGTCTCATGATTTTGGGTTCATGACTCATGATTTTAAAATATTATTAATTACTATTATTATTATTTAAATATTTCTACCCCGTCCCTCTCACTCGAAGGGGAATCGGGGTGGCTCACAACCAGATTAAAATACAACAATGTTTAAAATACAGTAAGAATACAAAAATAAATGCAAAAATATAAAACCATAATAATAAATAAATAATAATAATAGCATAAAATCACAGTATCCATGATCGTGTCAGTATCCGTGATCACGGTATCCGTGATCTTGATCACAGATGGACAAGATCTGCCTCGACATCGCTTCCCACTCCTCTCTTCTTCCTACTCCCTCCCCTCTCCCTCCTCCCTCCCTTGAGGAAATCTCCAGGCTGCTCTCCTCCTCCAACCCTTCCACTTGCCCCCTTGCCCCCATCCCCTCCCGCCTCCTCACCTCCGTTGATTCCACTGTCGCCCCTTCCCTCCTGCACATCATCAACCTCTCCCTCTCCACTGGCTCCTTCCCCTCTGCCTTCAAGAGCGCCACTGTCTCTCCTATCCTCAAAAAGTCCACGCTTGACCCCCTCGGACCCTTCTAGCGACCGTCCTGTCTCACTCCTTCCTTTTGCTTCCAGACTTCTTGAACGTGTTCTCTACTCCCGCTGCCTCAACTTCCTCTCTGCCAACTCCTCCCTTGACCCCCTCCAATCTGGCTTCCTCCCCCTTCACTCTACTGAAACTGCTCTCGCTAAGATCACCAACGATCTTCTTGTGGCTAAATCTAATCACCTCTACTCCATTCTTGTCCTCCTTGACCTTTCTGCTGCCTTGGATACGGTTGACCACTCTCTTGCTGAACTCACTTCACTCCCTTGACTTCTGTGGCTCCATCCTCGACTGGTTCTCCTCCTACCCCTCTGACCACTCCTTCAATGTGTCTCTTGCCCACTCCACCTCCTCCTCCCTTCCACTCTCAGTTGGTGTTCCCTAAGGCTCTGTCCTTGGCCCTCTCCTCTTCTCTATCTATACCCTGTCCCTAGGCAAACTCATTGCCTCCCATGGCTTCCAATATTACCTCTACGCTGATGACACTCAACTCTCTCTCTACACTCCCTCTCTCTTTCCATCTATTCAAGCTCGCCTCACCAGCTGTCTCTCTGACATCTCTACCTGGATGTCTCAACGTCAACTCAAACTCAACATGGCTAAAACTGAACTCCTTATTTCCCCCTCTCATCCTTCCTCTCCTTCTTCCCCATCGATCCTTAACGACGGGGTCACCATCCTGACCGTAGCTTAGGCTTTATCTTTGACTCACCCCTTTCTTTTAAACCCTACATCGACTCTGTTGCCAAATCCTGTCGCTTCTCCCTCCATAACATTGCTAAGATTCGCCCTTTTCTCCCTGTCTCCTCTGCCAAAACCCTTGTTCACACCCTGGTCATCTCTCGCCTCGATTACTGTAACTTCCTTCTCACTGGCCTCCCCCCCTCTCACCTTTCTCCCCTTATCTCTGTTCAAAACTCTGCTGCCAGGGTCATCCACCTCACCCATCAGTTTGACCACATGCAGCCCCTCCTCTCTCTTCACTGGCTTCCCCTTCCTGAACGAATCCTGCACAAACTCCTAGTCTTCACCTATAAATCTCTTCACAATCTTGCTCCCCCCTACCTCTCTGCGCTAGTTTCCCGCCATACGCCAGTCCGTGAACTCCACTCCTCCTCTGTCCCCTCTCTTGCCCTCCTACCCTCCCCTGCTCCCCTAACTGTCTTTGTCCCTTCTCCCTAGCTGCCCCCCACATCTGGAACTCCCTCCCTACCCACATCCGCCTCGCCTCCTCCCTTCGTACCTTCAAATCCCTCCTCAAGACCCACCTCTTCTGCTCTGCCCTCCCCGACTCCTCGCTTCCCTCACCTAACTCCTGCTGATACCTACCATCCAGTATAATTACCTGAGGTCTGTGTACTCATATCCTCACCACACGGACCAGCCAGCCATCATTCTTGATGTAACCAAGCCAAGCATGTGCACCTGTGACCTCGCATCTTCTGGAATGTTACAATCCTTGTCTCTCCCTCTGTCCCCTTCCTTCGTCCCCCCACCCCCATCCTCCACCCTGTCTCTCAGATTGTAAGCCCTAGGGCAGGGACCGTGTCTATTCCATTACTCGGTAAAGCGTCAGGTACGTTGCTGGCGCTATATAAATGCTTGCTAATAATAATAATAATAATAATAGTATCTGTCCACAGAAGAAACACCCCCTTATCCCATCCCACCCTCCCTGCCAAATGCCTGATGGAAGAGCCAGGTCTTACAGCTTTGTTGGAAGGTGAGAAGATCCAGGCTGAGGCGGATCTCCGCCGGACGGGCATTCCAAAGTGACAGTGTGGCTGCCAAGAATGCCCTCCTCTCCGTCTGGACCTGACGAAAAAGCGGTACCTCCAGGAGCGCACTCACAGACGACCGCAAGGGCTGCCCAGTGGGTGAGGTGATCGTTCACGTAAGCAGGGCCCAGGCCGTTCAGGGCCTCAAAAGGTTAAAACCAGCACCTTGAATCGGGCCAGGAAAACAATAGACAGCTAGTGCAGCGCTCGGACCACTGGTCCAATATGCTCTCTGCGGCCTGTCCCCATAAGGAGATGGGCTGAAGCATTCTGCACTAGCTGCAGCTTCCGAACCATCACTAACGGCAGCCACACGTAGAGCGCACTGTAACAGTCTAGTCTCGAGGTGACAAATGCACGGAGGAGGGTGGCACGGTCCGAGTCTGAGACATAAGGGTGGAGCCTTCTCACCAGATGTAACTGGCGAAAGGCACCCCTGGCCACAGTCAACACCTGGGAGTCCAGGCGTAGCTGCGAATCCAGGAGCACACCCAGGTTCCGCACAGATGGAACCAATGGAGGACGAACTCCCCTGATAACAAGAGTCTTCCCCTCCCCCAGATCCCCGGTCCCTCCCACCAAAATCACCTCCGTCGGACAGCAAGGAGACAGCAGGGCCTGGGTCAGATGAAAAAGATAAATACAGCTGGGTGTCATCTGCATACTGATGACACATTCCCCAGCTTCACACAACCTCCCCTAGCGGCTTCATAAAGCCATTGAACAAGAGAGGGGGCAGAATAGAACCCTGCAAGACACCCCATGAGAGAGTCCCAGGGGCCGATGTACAGGTGGACCTTAGGACCACCCGCTGTGATCTGCCAGCAAGGTAAGGACGGAACCATTGTCAAACGGTTCCGGTCAGGTCCCACAGGCAGGTCTCCAGCATCTCATGGTTCACGGTATCAAAAGCCGCTGATAGATCCAGTAGAACTAGTAGGCTCATGCAACCCCTATCTAGCTCTACTAGGAGGTTGTCAAACAGGGTCACCAAGGGAAGGTTAGAGACAGGCCGGTAACTCGTCGGAGCATCCATATCGAGAGATGGTTTCTTAAGGAGGGGCTGAACCACAGCCTCCTTGAGGTAATCCGGCACCCTCTGTTCTCAAATGACCCTGGCCAGCACTGGCCCCAATGTCTACCTGGAAGCCTTGACCAACCAGAACGAGCACAAATCTAATTCACAAGTTATGGCCTGAACAGACCCCAGGACATCGGTCACCTCGGCAGATGTCACCGATTGAAATTCATCCCACAAAACCTGATCAGACAGGGCATTCCTAACCTCTGACTCTGCTATTGCATCTAAAGTGGTGGAGTCGAAGTCGTGCTCAATGTGAGCAATTTTGTCCACAAAGTATGCCAAAAACATGTCACAGTGAACGAATCTGGTTCCAGGCGGAGGCAGGGAGGACCGGCCAACCCCCTCACCACCCAGAACTGCTCTGCCGGACACGACTGAGCAGACGCTATGAGGGCAGCAAAGAACTGTTTCTTTTGCTTCTCTCATAGCCATGGCATGGGCCCTCAAAAACAAACACTCTATGCCACAATCGGTCATCTTGGGAGCAAGTATGGTGCCACCATCGCTCCAACTGCCTCCCTTCACACTTCAGCGACCCCGGGTCCACCGTGAACCACACAGGGACCTGCAGTGACAAAACACCGGGAATGGATGGAGGGGAGCCACCCAATCAATGGCCTCAGCCAGCCAGATGTTCCAAAAGGCCATGAGGTCATTGATGGAGCAACCGTCAAGGTCAACAGGTATCTCCCCCAGAGCATTCTGGAACCCCTCTGGTTTCATAAGTTTCTGGGGCTGGACCATCTTAATTGGTC
>QEPC01004304.1:3568639-3650865 GCA_003113815.1 Sphenodon punctatus | reverse complement strand
TCCCTTCGTACCTTCAAATCCCTCCTCAAGACCCACCTCTTCTGCTCTGCCCTCCCCGACTCCTCGCTTCCCTCACCTAACTCCTGCTGATACCTACCATCCAGTATAATTACCTGAGGTCTGTGTACTCATATCCTCACCACACGGACCAGCCAGCCATCATTCTTGATGTAACCAAGCCAAGCATGTGCACCTGTGACCTCGCATCTTCTGGAATGTTACATTCCTTGTCTCTCCCTCTGTCCCCTTCCTTCGTCCCCCCACCCCCATCCTCCACCCTGTCTCTCAGATTGTAAGCCCTAGGGCAGGGACCGTGTCTATTCCATTACTCGGTAAAGCGTCAGGTACGTTGCTGGCGCTATATAAATGCTTGCTAATAATAATAATAATAATAATAATAGTATCTGTCCACAGAAGAAACACCCCCTTATCCCATCCCACCCTCCCTGCCAAATGCCTGATGGAAGAGCCAGGTCTTACAGCTTTGTTGGAAGGTGAGAAGATCCAGGCTGAGGCGGATCTCCGCCGGACGGGCATTCCAAAGTGACAGTGTGGCTGCCAAGAATGCCCTCCTCTCCGTCTGGACCTGACGAAAAAGCGGTACCTCCAGGAGCGCACTCACAGACGACCGCAAGGGCTGCCCAGTGGGTGAGGTGATCGTTCACGTAAGCAGGGCCCAGGCCGTTCAGGGCCTCAAAAGGTTAAAACCAGCACCTTGAATCGGGCCAGGAAAACAATAGACAGCTAGTGCAGCGCTCGGACCACTGGTCCAATATGCTCTCTGCGGCCTGTCCCCATAAGGAGATGGGCTGCAGCATTCTGCACTAGCTGCAGCTTCCGAACCATCACTAACGGCAGCCACACGTAGAGCGCACTGTAACAGTCTAGTCTCGAGGTGACAAATGCACGGAGGAGGGTGGCACGGTCCGAGTCTGAGACATAAGGGTGGAGCCTTCTCACCAGATGTAACTGGCGAAAGGCACCCCTGGCCACAGTCAACACCTGGGAGTCCAGGCGTAGCTGCGAATCCAGGAGCACACCCAGGTTCCGCACAGATGGAACCAATGGAGGACGAACTCCCCTGATAACAAGAGTCTTCCCCTCCCCCAGATCCCCGGTCCCTCCCACCAAAATCACCTCCGTCGGACAGCAAGGAGACAGCAGGGCCTGGGTCAGATGAAAAAGATAAATACAGCTGGGTGTCATCTGCATACTGATGACACATTCCCCAGCTTCACACAACCTCCCCTAGCGGCTTCATATAGCCATTGAACAAGAGAGGGGGCAGAATAGAACCCTGCAAGACACCCCATGAGAGAGTCCCAGGGGCCGATGTACAGGTGGACCTTAGGACCACCCGCTGTGATCTGCCAGCAAGGTAAGGACGGAACCATTGTCAAACGGTTCCGGTCAGGTCCCACAGGCAGGTCTCCAGCATCTCATGGTTCACGGTATCAAAAGCCGCTGATAGATCCAGTAGAACTAGTAGGCTCATGCAACCCCTATCTAGCTCTACTAGGAGGTTGTCAAACAGGGTCACCAAGGGAAGGTTAGAGACAGGCCGGTAACTCGTCGGAGCATCCATATCGAGAGATGGTTTCTTAAGGAGGGGCTGAACCACAGCCTCCTTGAGGTAATCCGGCACCCTCTGTTCTCAAATGACCCTGGCCAGCACTGGCCCCAATGTCTACCTGGAAGCCTTGACCAACCAGAACGAGCACAAATCTAATTCACAAGTTATGGCCTGAACAGACCCCAGGACATCGGTCACCTCGGCAGATGTCACCGATTGAAATTCATCCCACAAAACCTGATCAGACAGGGCATTCCTAACCTCTGACTCTGCTATTGCATCTAAAGTGGTGGAGTCGAAGTCGTGCTCAATGTGAGCAATTTTGTCCACAAAGTATGCCAAAAACATGTCACAGTGAACGAATCTGGTTCCAGGCGGAGGCAGGGAGGACCGGCCAACCCCCTCACCACCCAGAACTGCTCTGCCGGACACGACTGAGCAGACGCTATGAGGGCAGCAAAGAACTGTTTCTTTTGCTTCTCTCATAGCCATGGCATGGGCCCTCAAAAACAAACACTCTATGCCACAATCGGTCATCTTGGGAGCAAGTATGGTGCCACCATCGCTCCAACTGCCTCCCTTCACACTTCAGCGACCCCGGGTCCACCGTGAACCACACAGGGACCTGCAGTGACAAAACACCGGGAATGGATGGAGGGGAGCCACCCAATCAATGGCCTCAGCCAGCCAGATGTTCCAAAAGGCCATGAGGTCATTGATGGAGCAACCGTCAAGGTCAACAGGTATCTCCCCCAGAGCATTCTGGAACCCCTCTGGTTTCATAAGTTTCTGGGGCTGGACCATCTTAATTGGTCCTGCACCCCTATGGTCAGGCAAGCGTACCAGGATGGAGGCTCGCAGGAGGTAATGGTCTGACTACAGCAAGGGAATATTCTCCACTCCCCCAATCAGCGAACCCTGCCACCTCAAGGTTGGTGCAGAATCATCAAATCAACAGTAAGTCCCCCCTCATGTGTTGGGCCCACTACCACTTGGGACAGCCCCATCGTTGCAATGGCGGCCATGAATTCCTGCTCCGACCCAAGCAACCTAGTCTCAGGATGGATTTTGAAGTCTCCCAAGACAATAAGCTTGGGGGACCTCAAGACCACGTCTGGGACCAGAGCTGCTGAAGCCGACTGGGATGCTGCCATGCAATCAGGTGCTTGGTATACCAGCAGAATCCCAATCCTGTCCCTGGCCGGACCCTTCAGTCCGTCTCCAGCCAAATCAAACACAAGATGGAGAGCCTCTATCCCAGACTTGTTCTGCACCAAAAACCTCTGAGTGGCCAAACCATCCCTAAAAATAATAGATACGCCCCTGCCCCCAACCCTCTAGCCTATTTATTTAACAAATTTTGTTACCCTGCCCCTTCTTCTCCAGACAGCTCGGGGAGGCTTACACACATAAAAACAATAAAACAACAAGCTTAACACACCACAATAAAAGAAAAGGAAAAAGGGGGAAAAAATGGCTCCCCCGCCCCCTCCAACCCCATCTCCCCCGCCAAACACCTGGCGGAACAGCCAGGTCTTAGACATACGCTGGAAGGAAGGGAGGTCCGGGGCAATCCGGGCTTCTGCCTGGAGGGAATTCCACAGCCAAGGTGGTGCTGGATGGAGTACCCGGCTGGAACGAGGTCAGCCAATATCGGTCCTGACCACTCGTCCAGCCAGGTCTCCGTCACACGTACAAGATCAGCAGCCTAGTCCAAGATGGAGTCATGGATGACTGAAGATTTATTAGCCACCGATCTTGCATTAAACAACACCAGCGACAAGCCAGGGTCACCTGAAACAGTGTCCATCTGGTTTCCTGAGCCCAAGGGGGTTGAGCAGGGGACCAGCACCGACCACCAGCTCCTATGCTCTTGATGAAATCCTCTCCCCCCTGGGTCATAGATCCCCCTCCCCATGACGACTTTAATTGACTCCGCTGCCCCCCCCCTCCTCCGGTGGGCTACCAGCAGCCCTGGTCCTGCCTCCCGACTGTTTCTCCGCCAGGGTGGCGGGGAAGGAGCCCCATTCCCAATCATCTCTCTCCCCATCCCCCCGCCACCTAACCCATCCCCCCTCTCACTGGGGGACAAACACCCAGAGGGGGTAGCCCGTTGCTCTCACCAAGCTGGGGAACCCAACTCCCCCCATCCCCTTGCTCTCATCAGGGGAAGAATCTTCAATACAACCCCCGCCCCAAACCAGAAACCCTAAACCATAAATATTTATTTAATTTTTTATTTATTATTACGTTTTCACCCTGCCCCTCCTGAACACAGCTGGGGCGGCTTCCAATCATAAAACAACAATATAAAACAGTCTAAAACACATAAAATACCATTATTCAAAACATAAAATAAACAGGGCCTGGGATATAAAACCATTTAGGATGAGGGAGATAAAATCCCCTCCCCACCCCCTCCCCAAAGGCCTGGGCGAACAACCAGGTCTTGCATCTTCGCCGAAATACCAACAAGCTCGGGGCCAGACGGGCCTCCTCCAGTAGGGAGTTCCAGAGACGCGGCCCGGCCACCGAGAATGCCCTCTCCATTGTGGCCCCCCGCTTAACGCGGGGGACCTCCAAGAAGACACCCCCGGCAGACCGAAGGAGCTGCTCCGGTCTGAGCGGCTCCTTCGGTCTGCCGGGGACAGGGATGGCTGATATGAGGGGGACAGGGATGGCTGTACTGACTCTTATGCTTCTCCATAGTGTTTAAAGGCATTAGCTACCTCTTTGGGAGAGTCTGCACTGTAAGGAGGATTGTTTACCACCAACTCATATTTAACTGAACTGAACCCTGCATTAGAGGCTACGGAGGTTTAGTGCTTGCTGGGAATTCTTAATACATTTGTATGATTCAAGCCAAGGTTGCCCATCAAGCACTTTCATTTGGTGCAGCTGAATACCTCATCCCCACTCTCGATCGCCTCAGGAACTCTTTTTCCAAGGGACCCTGGGATTAGGGCTGCCATACCTTCCCTTTAATACAGGACACTTATGAAAAATACATAGTGCAGGGCTGCATTGGCCTACACGGCCTGGCTCCTGCTTACCTGAGGGACCGCCTCCTTCCCTGGGGCAGCCCCTGCGGTTATCTGGGGGCACCCTCCTGGAGGTCCCACGTTTTTCAGTGGGTCTGGATGGACAGGGGGGCATTCTTGGCAGCCACGCTGTTGTTATGGAATGCTCTCCCGGTGGAGCTTTGCCTCAGCCTGACTCGCCTTACCTTTCACCAGTGTTGCAAGATCTGACTATTCCGCCACGAATTTGGCAGGGAGGAAGGTGGGATGGGTTAACTGGGCTTTATGGGAGTGGAATATGTTTATTATACAGACTAGAACTGTGAGCTTGTTGATATTTTATTTATTATGTATTTTATTGTATTGGATGTTTTTATTGTTTGTAAGCCACCACGAGTCACTGTATGGTTGAGAGTGGCAGGGTATATTTATAAATAAATATAAATAAAATGCAAAAATGTCAAAACAACAGTTGGGTTCGAACTATATCTTGAACAAATCCAAGACCCTAGGTTAAGGAGATTGATGATGTTATTCCGTTTTAATCTATTTGATACGGCAGAAGTTAGAAGGAGAGATGGTACCCCCAGGGAAAGGAGGACTTGCCCATTCTGTGTGCCTGAGATGGAGACTCTGTCTGACTCATGTTGTTTTTGAATGCCCTCAATATACCACTCTTAGAGAGGTGTGGATCCCCCAATTCTGAAAGTAGATGTGCATAGTTCAATGACAAATTATGAAGAACTTATGAATTTAACCAATGTAACACAAATTAAAGTGGTAACAATGTTTTTATTGTTGGTAGAGCGGAAGAACAAAACTTAATAGGAAGGAGTATTGGTATTCTTTTATAATTTTATATACTGCCTAGTGTTGTATATTTCTTTGAAGCCACTGCTGGACAACCTTCATTTTATTTATTTATGTTATAGATATTATTTGTAAAACATATTGGAAATAGCAAATTTGCTGAATCAATAAAGTTTAAGTTCTATAAATAAAATGCAACCCTGCACCATGTATTTTTCATAAGTGTCCTAGATTAAAGGGGAGGTATGGCAACCCTACCTGGGATTCATTCACCCACCCACGGAGGGAAGAAGGTCCCTGGGGCCAATAGTGAGCCCCATCCGTCCAGGTGCTGCCTCCCAGACTTTGGAGTGGATTTTGCCTTCTAGCAGCTGCTGCAGTTTGCTGAGCCCAGCACCTGCACCTATTCACCTAGTGCCATATGTCCATGACAGAGAGCCAAGCTCACTAACCCACAGCACTGCAGTGACAGAACGTTAACACAAGAGGAGACTGCCCAGCTCCTCACTCAGGGTTTAGAAAGTTAGAGTGACTCGCTCAAGGCAATAAATACATCAAGCCAGTGGCAGTCAGAAAGAGCACCAAGACACTTAGTCTCTTTGCCTACTGCACCACCCTCTCTCCATGCAATTATCAGAGGGCTGGAATACTACATCAAATCATCAGAGACCCAATCACTGCAAACGGCTCTGATCACCTATAGCCAGCCCTGGCCCATCAGAAAGTCCAAATCCTACATAAGTTCTACAGGGAACAAGTCAAAGTTAGACCTATCAAGCAGGCCATCACAGACTCTCAGTATCTTGAGTCTCTCTGCAGCATGTTCCAGCTACAACCTCTCATTGGCCAAACAAATGTCCCTAGCCTCATATAGGTCACAACCCCTACTCTGCGCGGAGGGTGAAAGCAGATAAGCAGTTAGCCTGCTGGAGCCCATGTTTGGTCCATTAAGCCCCCAAGCAGTCGCCACACATTTAGTGTGTCCAACAGAATAAATGGGCAGTATCCTGCCCATGTGCTTGCAGCAGCCTCCACACAGTGACGCTAGCGATCTCCCTTTCCCCCAGGCTCCCGTCAGCTGGGCAGCCACACTAGCGATCTCCCTCCCCCACTGGCCCACCTGTCAGCTGGGCTGCCCTGTTAGCAATCTCCCTTTCCCAAGACCAAAAGGCGCCTATCACTCACTTTCCCCAGGCTGCAACAGCCTCTCACTCTCGGCCCAGGGTAAGTGCCACCTCTCACTCACTCTCCCTTTGCCTTGTTGGATGTTGCTGCTGTCAGAAACAGGAGACTGAGCCCAGGTGCACTAGGCACGACTCTATGGTGCTGGCTGACCTGGATGCAGGCAAAACTGCAGGCAAACCTAACAGATAGACCGCATACACACGGACACCCATTAGCCTGGATTAGCCCACACGGTGGGCCCACAATCTTTTGTGTGGCAGGTGTGGGCAACGTCTGGCGGTCACCTAATAAACGAGTGGGTGAACACATAGCTGGTGAAGGTTAATGTAGGCTAATGTCTCTTTCGCTGTTAGGGAATGAGAGGCTCCACAAGCAGGATGTCCTAGTACTGTCCCCGGAAATTTTACCCAAGTTGCTACCACCCTGGGGAACGGGAACGCCTGCAAATGCAGCTGAAATTATTTGTTTTCAGAGACAGGCTAGACCCAACCCCCTGACTGGGGGCCTTTCAGAACCTGAATCAGATCCAGATTAGGCAAACAGCCCCGTTGTTTCAGAAAGAGCAGACTGGCTCTCCTGGGTCCAAACACACCCAGCTTGGGGGATTCGCAATCTGGAGCTGGGCCAGGAATCTGTGATCACAGCCAGTCTCTGCTGATGTTGGGACATTCCCAAACTAGGCAAAAGACAGAGAACAGGAGATCAGCATAAACAGTAACATGAGGGTTCCACCCTGTGAGATAGCAGCCCTTCTGTCTCTGTGGGGGTGGATATACTGTGATCCTTTCCCCCAAGTGCACACTGCACAAACCCCCCACATTGCATACAGCACACAACAGCTTGCTAGAGCACCTCTGCCTGAGGAGAGGACTCTAAACACAGCTGTAACTGGGGTAGTCCCTCTGCTTTAACTCTAGACCACCATGGTGCCCCAAACCCCTAATGGCTGAGGTTGGGACTTGCATTCCTATCACTCCTGTGCAAATCTGCTCCCACATTTAGCCAGAGCCTCCACATTCTCACAGCACACACACAAGAGGCGGGAGTTTAACCGAGAGGGGAGTATACCAGGAAATGGCTGATATACTGAGACAGGTCTAGGCTATAAGGAAGGGACTCTGCAGGGTTCCCCTCACCAGTGACTGCTCCTCAGAGAGCTGATCCGGCAGTCCTAGGCTCCTGGGAATTGTCCAACTAAGTTCAGCAAGCCTGGTCAGAGGAGGGAGGGCTCAGGAGCAGCCTCCTTCTCGCAGCTGGCAGCCCTGTCAGGGCATACTCTGCTCATGCTGAGTATGACAAGCTCATCTCATTTGCAGGGTGAATGAATTGCAGGAGATGCTGGGGATTCAATTCAGAGATTATTTTAGAACAGCCCCTGGAGTGACCTTCCAGAGCGTGGGGGAGGAACAGACTAAAATAAGCCACCCCCTCCCACCCAGCCTCTTAATACCACCCTCCCCATCAATACATGTGCATGGCTTCCCACCACTGGCTCCAGCCCCCTCCTGACAGTGCCCTTTTTTAAACGAGACACAACCATGCAGGTCTACCCATCCCACACACATCCAAACACCTGTCTGAAGGCAGCATGGGGGGTGCACACTCTCGTGACCCACCCACCACCCACCCATGGCCAGTCACAGAGCATAGGAGAAATATTCAAACTGCTCTGTTTGGGGGAAGGTCAAAATGTGTGTGGATAGGGATGCACACACATCCCTGGCCTGTTTGAATCCCTCCCCACTCACCCCACGTGAGTGGGCAGTTCACAGTCATCCAACTGCACACAGACTGCCTCCCCAACTGTGTTCATTTAAAAACAGCCAGTCTCTCACTCTTCCCTACTGGACGTTTTAACCCTGTGCTTCCCACAACCCAGCCAACATTTTAAGACCCCAGGCAGGTGGGAACACATGAGGTTAACCCCATGCACTTCACAGTACCACACCTGTATGTTAAAATCCTCATGCAGATAACCAAGGCTAGTACATATTTAAATATTCGTTAGCCAGCCCGTTTGCAAGGCACAGGGTTTATTATCCTGACTAACTAACACATGGTGTCTCTTCACCACTAGTTATGCATTAGTATCTCAGTTAGCACTGCCCACAGATGGGAGAGTTCGGCAGTCATACGACAATGCTACAAGTACTGAGTGCTGTTCCTTAGCCAGCCTCTGAAATGGGGGTGGGGTGTCAGTACATAACAGTATCATACCTGAACAGAGCACTGGATGCAGAGCACTTTGGTAACGAACTGAAACCATCAGTCCAGCAGGCCCTTCAGATGCTGCTGTATACAATGTCAAGCAGCCTGCACAGGTGGAGAGTACTCCTGAACTGGAGAACACCATGGGAACAACACCCATTTGGGGGTTGATAACACAAAGGGTTAACACATTGTAAGCTCAGTTGGAGCACTATGTTGGAACAAGTTGCCAGAGTGGGGGGAGGTATCCCCTTTGTTATAACAAGTGGGCAGTTTATTGCCAAGCAACGGCCAGGTCACCCTGGCCACCTGATTAGAAGGACAATAGTAGCAGGAGACAGGAAGTCTCTGAGGCCTCCTGCAAGGAAGAAGAAGGAAGTTCTTCTTCAAGAATTAGGACTCTTCCATCTTGGACTTCAACAAGTAAACAGCTCAGGAGAGTAGCTGCTGCAAGAATACAAACTAGGGACTAAAAACTTTGCCATGAACTAAGACTTGAACCCGGTCTTCAACATCCAGACCGAGACAGCATCTGATGGACCTGTATTACACCTCTTAGGGTAAGAGAGAGTTAGGGAATATCAGTGGATTTAGAATGCGTGGACTTTATGTTTGATTTATTGACTTGCACTATCTGATCAACAGACTTGTACTTGTATGTACTAAATATATGTTTTATAACCAAGCCTAGCGTGCTTGTGTCTTTATTTGGCCTTGGGGAATTCACTTGGGGGTACTCCTATCTAGGTGAGAGCCTAGACGAACCTTTTTCATATAAGACAACCCCACTGCAAAGTCTTCCAAGCTACAGGTGGTCAGAGAATGTTCTCTGCGTTACGGCTGGGCTGGGAATTCAAGGAGAGACGTTTCTAGGGGGCGCGGGCCTCTGAAAGCTCCCTGATTGCAGTGAAGGTTTTCTGATCACGTGGGGGCCCATGTGGGCACAGGCAACTGGGTTGCGGCTGGCCTGGTGGGCAAACGGGGGGACAGCCTCTAAAAGGAGTGAGGGCCACAACCCCGGTGACAGTGGCAAGCCAGTCCAGTACTCTGCAGTACCCCCATTTGAACCCCGTAAAACGCTTAAGGAGAGCAAAAAGGGCTAGAGAGAAACTAGTCCAGACCAGTCGATTTAAAAGTGAGTCAAGAAGCATAAAGTGCACTGACCACTAAGAGCCACCAGGGGGAATCAGAAGGCTGAACTGATCTATTAGTGCAACGCAAGGATTTTTTTGTTCATTTCGGAGAAAGGGAACTGAACAAAGATGGCTCAGAGAATAAAAGGCCTAAAAAATATGAAAAGGGATGAATTTATCAAGGAATGAAAGGCAAGGGACATAGATCCAGCCGACCTCACTGTAAAACAGCTGAAAAAGAAACTCAGGGAGCACATGCAGCAGCCACAAGAGGGTGCATCCGCCTTGGACCTAGAGGAGGACACCTCCTCCTCCGAGGATGAGATAAGGACTATCAGCAAAGAGTACCTGGAATTCAAAAAACTCCAGTGGGAACAGAGACGGGAAAGACAAAAGATGGAAATGGAAGAAAAAGAAAGAAAACGGCAGCATGAGTTGACTGCTAAATCTGAGAGGAGCACTACCCCCTAGAAGTCCTCCTCAGCCAAGTCCTGCACCCAGCATCGCAACCAACACTACGCACAGCTAATCCAGGCAACCCAGGCGGGGGAAGGAGGCCAAGGGGGAAACAGACCCCAAAAGGAGGGACACAGCAAGTCCCCCCAAAACAAGCCCGGGGGAAGGTGGGACAGAGATCCCCAGGTTCAAGGGCCAAACTCATTTCAGACCCCTGGGGGAGGGGGGCATGGCCACAAGCCAGGGCACCTAGCAAGGAACTGCCCAGACATAGAGGGAAAGGAAAACATAGAGCCCAAAGAGGGAACAGAAATCCTAGGGGCAGGCCTAAAGGGTAGCTCCAAAATAGAAGTTGTAGGGCCCAGAGAGGGTGTGGCAGAGGGAATAGCGACCCTAGGGGCAGGCCAGGAGGGCAACCCTACAATGGAAAGTGTACAGCCCAAGGGGGGAATGGAGGTAGAGATCCCAGAAAGGGATGGGGTACCCCTGGGTGGAGTAGAGAATGTTAAGCTGGAGGTTTTGGCGTACCCCAGCCTAGCAAGCTCAGAGAATTTGGAGCCAGAGGTTATAGAAGACCCCAGCTTGGAGCAGCTCAGGCAGACAGATAAGGAAAGGAGGGGGAATTCACTCCTGACTGTGGTGACCAAGTAATCTGGGGGGTGGAAAAAGCAGTTCTGCAGCCACTCCCAATTATAGGACAGCCTTTTTAGAGAGTGGATATAGATACAGGAGGATCCCTGAAGCAGAAGACAAGGGGAAAGCACCCTAGTCTGACTCTGGTAGAGGCAGCAACTAGATACCTGGAGGCCACGACTCCAGCTTCTACAGGGGCCACTGTGGTTGCTAATGGCCGGATAAAGATCCTTTTTCAGCTGGGTTTTCCATCAGAGATATGGGATGACAAGGGAGGAAACATCCTAGCAGAGGTAGTAGACTGTCCAGGGAATGACAAGAATTCCCTACCAGAATTAATGGAGTGTACATGGAATAATAAAGGAGGAAATTCCCCACCAGAATTGAAGGAATTCCTAGCAGTTAATGGAATGCCTATGGGAGTGCTGTGGGGTTAAACATGTGCCAACCACACCCTATCCCCTGGGGAGTGACAAAACCCAAAATTATTCCCTGGAAAGTTTATTGGAGGACATATGGAATGACAAAGGGAAAAATTATTCCCTGGACAGTGTAAAGGAAGGCCTGGGAGATGACAAAGGTGGGAATTCCCTCGCACTGGAACGATTAGGGAATCCTTTAGACACAGGGATAGGGGATCTTTCTCCACCTGAGGAGATTGTGCCCCAAGATAAGGAGAAACTGGGAGGAGTGTTTATCACACAGCATTCGAGTGCACGTCTATTATGTATATGATGTGGTACGTGTATTGTTTATTAACCCATTTCACGTTTTCTGTAACAGTACACAGACTGACATGTTCCAGGATTGGGATTGACCCAACCCTTCTCACATGTTCTCGAAGGGGGGGGGACGTGTCATGGCGACAACACCCATTTGGGGGTTGATAACACAAAGGGTTAACACATTGTAAGCTCAGTTGGAGTATGTTGGAACAAGTTGCCAGAGTGGGGGGAGGTATCCCCTTTGTTATAACAAGTGGGCAGTTTATTGCCAAGCAACGGCCAGGTCACCCTGGCCACCTGATTAGAAGGACAATAGTAGCAGGAGACAGGAAGTCTCTGAGGCCTCCTGCAAGGAAGAAGAAGGAAGTTCTTCTTCAAGAATTAGGACTCTTCCATCTTGGACTTCAACAAGTAAACAGCTCAGGAGAGTAGCTGCTGCAAGAATGCAAACTAGGGACTAAAAACTTTGCCATGAACTAAGACTTGAACCCGGTCTTCAACATCCAGACCGAGACAGCATCTGATGGACCTGTATTGCACCTCTTAGGGTAAGAGAGAGTTAGGGAATATCAGTGGATTTAGAATGCGTTGACTTTATGTTTGATTTATTGACTTGCACTATCTGATCAACAGTCTTGTACTTGTATGTACTAAATATATGTTTTATAACCAAGCTTAGCGTGCTTGTGTCTTTATTGGCCTTGGGGAATTCACTTGGGGGTACTCCTATCTAGGTGAGAGCCTAGACGAACCTTTTTCATATAAGACAACCCCACTGCAAAGTCTTCCAAGCTACAGGTGGCCAGAGAAAGTTCTCTGCGTTACGGCTGGGCTGGGAAATCAAGGGGAGACGTTTCTAGGGGGCACGGGCCTCTGAAAGCTCCCTGATTGCAGTGAAGGTTTTCTGATCACGTGGGGACCCACGCGGGCACAGGCAACTGGGTTGCAGCTGGCCTGGTGGACAAACAGGGGGGCAGCCTCTAAAAGGAGTGAGGGCCACAACCCCGGTTCTTTTGAACTCATAGTTCTACATTCAAGCCTGTATTTTTGAAAAGGCTCAGCACCCAGAGCAAGGCAGTCACAAGAGCCCAGCCCAGTACACTGACAATCTAGCCATGCAGCTCTATTGAAAGTCTGGTCCTTCATGGCCACGATTCCTGGTACACACACACGTCCTCTCCAACAGCAGCAGCAACTTAAAAAAAAACCCACTCAGCCCGACAAATCAACCAGTTTGCTACCAGGCCCCTTTGTCCCATCACCCCTTCCCAACTTCCACACCCTGCTACTCCCAACTGGCACCAATGGCGCATGCTTCTCAGCCCTTCCTTTCCCCAAAGGCATGGTGGCCCCACGCTTTCTTCATGGATCATATGGCCCCCAAACCAGATTTCCTAAGAGCACCAGGGTTCATTTCAAAGGTGGCCCTTGTAGCTCTGCCCAACAGTGCTCGGTTTGGGGTAGTCACAGGAAGGAAAGAAGACAGGCAACGACTCAGAACATCCTCCAGCCTCTAAGCAGGCAGCTCTGCACTGGGAGGGAAGCAATCTAGCTGACAGACAATGCCCCATCAGACCATGTGGAAAAGCCCATCTCTGTGGCTGTCAATCAGGCCTCATCTCAAGTGAAGAGCACTACTTGGCCGATCCATGTATCCATAGCTCCAGGCAAGAGTGGCAGCTGCCACTTATCCCCAGCGCCCACCTTTCCAGTGTCAGAGGGAGCCACAGGGCTCCCTGCACAGACGGGCATGGAGCTCCTTCCGTCAGGATGAGCACAGCCCCCTTTCAGGTCACTGCTTGAGTAGGTCAGTAGGAGCCCTCCAGGCTCTTCTGGCAAGTCTAGACAAGGGCTGGGGCACCAAAATGAAGAGGGTAGGCATCAGCCTCCTGACCCATAAGGAGGCACCGTGGGGGAGGGGTGAAGCTATCCCTACCCTGGGTAGGCCAATCCATGGATGTCAAAGTGGTATTTTGAGACAGAGTGGGATAATGCATCTGGAGCCCCCACTCATGGCCAGCTTAGCATGAAGGGAGGATCATGCTCTCACTCTCAGTGGGTCACATCTCACAATCAGATAAGGGTCTAGAAATGAATGAGTGGGGTGGGGATGAGGGAGAAAGGCATCAGCATAGTAGGGTGGATTTGTGGAGGGCCAATGGCTGGAAGAGCAGGCAGCTAAATCAGCAAAGCTAGGGTAGCCAGGACTGGAGAATGATTTTATATCTATAAGGTTTTTCATTAAGACCCCAAACTATTTACAAGCTACACTGAAAAGCCACTAGAGACGCAGCCCTCTATGGGGTGAATCCTGCTGAATGCAGAAAGACAGGCATAGGGCAAAGCACAGAAAGGGGAAGAGGTAGGGTAGCCACAGTCAGCTTGGCTTTTTGCTAAACCTGCTCAGCCAGGCCAGCTCCAGAGAGAGCAAAGGAACCCTCCTTTCCAGGCAGCATCACCAGGATTGCTCAGCTAGTCTCAGTCAGCAAGCCCTGGTCAAGTCTCTGCAAAGCTAATGGCAATGCATGGGTTGGCGGGGAGGTCTCAGGGTCCAGCAGGCTGAGTCTTGGGATTGGTGTGGTAAGTCTGAATGACCAAACACAGCTGGAATCTCAACTCCCAGACTGATCCTGCCATGCTATGGTGAACTACTTCGCAGATAAGATTGCTCAGATCCAGCATGATTTCGGGATCGGGATTGACACAGTAGAGGGAGAACTGGGGGTTATGGACGCCAGTGGGATCCGTTTCAGGAAGTGATGCCGGCCGATGCAGAGGGGGCGCTGGGGTCTGTTAGGGCCACCTTTTGTGAATTAGATCCTTGCCCGTCCTGGTTGGTGAAAGCTGCCAGGGAGATGTTGGGGCCGGTGCTGGCGGGGGTGATCAATGCTTCCCTGTAGGAGGGCAGGGTGCTGGACTGCCTCAAGGAGGCAGTGGTGAGGCCCCTGCTTAAGAAACCATCTTTAGATGTTGATGCACTCGCTAGCTATCGGCCTGTCTCTAACCTCTCCTTTTTGGGGAAGGTTATTGAATGGGTGGTGGCCCAGCAACTCCAGTGCCATCTGGATGGCATCAGTTTCCTGTATCCTTTTCAATCAGGATTTTGACCAGGATATGGCACCGAGACTGCGTTGGTGGCCTTGGTGGACGACCTCCACCGAGAGATGGATTTGAGACGTTCAACATTATTTGTCCTGTTGGATCTCTCAGCACCATTTGATACAGTTGACCATGGGTTACTGCTGAGGCGGCTTCGGGCCCTGGGGGGGGGGGGGTTGGCGGGACTGTCCTAGGATGATTCCGCTCATTCCAGCGGGTGGTGCTGGGGGAATAAATATCTAGCCCCCGGGATCTTGCTTGTGGCGTACCACAAGGTTCCATTCTGCCTCCATTGTTGTTTAATACTTACATGCAACCCCTGGGTGAGGTTGTGAGACGGTTTGCTGTGGGTTGTCATCAGTATGCTGATGACACCCAGCTATACCTCTCTTTCAGCAGACCCAGATCCTGCAGTCTCAGTGCTTTCCCAGGGCCTGACAGCAGTGAGCGACTGGATGAGGCTGAGCAGACGGAGGCTGAACCCTGGTAAGACAGAGGTGATGTTGGTGGGTAGGGCAGCTGAGGCGATGGCCCCACTTGTGGAGGGGATCCGCCTCCCGCTGGCCCCACAGGTGCGGAGTTTGGCAATCCTGCTGGACTCCGCCTGGATTGTCAGGTGGAGGCGGTGGCAAAGGGAGCCTTTCACCAATTACATCTTGTGCGGAGGATCCAGCCATATGTCTCGAACTCTGACCTGGCCACCCTCATCCACGCGTTCATCACCTCTAGGATGGATTACTGCAACGTGCTCTACGTGGGGCTGACCTTCCTTGGTGATGGTTCGGAAGCTGCAGCTGGTGCAGAATGCTGTGACCCGCCTCCTGATGGGGACGGGCCGTAGGGAGCACATTACACCAGTGCTCCGGGCTCTGCACTGGCTGCCTATAGCGTTCCGGGCCCGATTCAAGGTGCTGGTGTTGACCTTTAAGGCCCTACATGGCCTGGGCCCCTCCTACCTGAGAGACCGCCTCACTCCCCGGGCCCTGGAGTGAGTCTTGGAAGTCCCCTGGGTAAACTGGGGGGCCACGATGGAGCGGGCGTTCTCGGTGGTTGCACCACAGCTGTGGAACTCCCTCCCAGAGGACGCTCGCCTGGCTCCCAGCTTGTTGGCCTTCCGCTGGGCCTGTAAGACCTGACTGTTCATCCAGACCTTGGGGGAGGGGGGGGGGGGAGGGCTAGGGGGGTGGATTTTTTAGCCAGTGGGTCTTACCTCTTTTTATTGTATTTAATGTTTTTGTAAACCTCCCCCTTTTATATATATCTTTATATATTTTAATTTGTTTTAACTTCTGTAAACTGTCCCGAGCTGCCGTGAGGCTGGATGGGGCGGGGTATAAATCATTAAATAAATAAATAAATAAATAAAATAAATAAATGCCTCGGAGTAGATTTAACCACGCTCAATTGTGAGATACGTAACATTAAACCTAAGATGCCATTTAGAACTTTCCTCTCTCTAGAAGTGGTGGACGGGAGGAGGGGGGCAGTAGTGAGACTATGTGACCCAGACAGAATGGGGGGAGCTGTTGCTGTCCACCTTGATAGAGAGAAGAATCAGGATGCCCTGTGACTGCATTGATGGGACAGGAGGGACCCTGAACACAGGGTCCAAGGCTCCTTGTTATCAAAGAGGTGGTGGCTAGGAGAAGAAGAACAGAAGTGATGCGGACAGGAGAAATGGATTTACAGGGAGAGACTGGAACAGTCAAATCAGTTTAGGCTGATCAAAAGGGGTCTGTGCACATACTTGCAGCAGCAATTGGCTGGAATTACTGACAGCTCAGAAGAGAGATGTGAGGCAGTGGGGATCATTCTCCCAGTTGGACAGGTGGGGCTCCCATCCCTGGAGGCATTTCAAACCAGACCCAACAGTGCAGCAGAAAGCAGCCCATAGGAGGCAACCCTGCCCAGTCCAAGGAATGGATGTGATGTTGATGAGGCCAAATGGCCCTTCTGACTCTCACAGCAGCTTGGGCTAAACTATAGGACAAGGACTGAGACTAGCTACAGAGACTCAGAAGGGATGCTGGCCCGTCCCCTTTCTACAGCATCCCTCTGCTTGCTCTTTGGCTGGGCAATTGTGTGGGGAGAATAATTACCCTTCAACCAGCAGGCAGTTGCCATGCAGACCATGGCCCTGCTCCTCCTGCAGTGCGATCCCTTTGTTCTCTCTGCAGCGACACTCTTGGTGCTTATCCACCCCTCCACGGGCAGGAGCCTTTGCCAGACGCCTGCAGATTCCACCAGGTTATTTCCCAGCATGTAGTGTTTTCTCACATACAATGTCACTGGCAGGTGCTTTCCAAGCTTGCGGAGAAGGAATGGGGCAGCAGTTTTACTTCTCTCACAACCAGCTTCCTAATTAGTGATCGTCTCCAAAGCGAAGCTACTTCAGAGTCCTATGCCCTACAGCGATCACTCCCCTGGGCTAGGGATAGGGAGGAAGACAGGCAGACTGTCAATCCCGGCCAGACAACACCCTGACAGAAGAGTACAGTGACAGGAAGAATCCTGTGCTGGTCCTTGAGGCTGGAGTTGGCAACCTAAGAAAAAATATCCATCCATGAATGGAAGGGGCCTGATCTGCACTTCTCAGCAGCTCCAGTTAGGGATGGCTGGTGGGGGAGGGGCTGTGGGGTTCCACTCTGCCTCCCCCCCCCCTTTCCCCTCATTCCTTTCCCCTCTGCCTGACTTACAGCTGAGCTGGCGACTACAGCATTGCACTACGTGTTCCATTTAATGCACAACCTCCCAGAGCATCCTGGGGGGAGGGGCTGGAGGTGGGAGACTGGGGAGCTCCCTGCAATTCCTAATGCAGGGAGCCCCCCAATCAGCACTGCCTCTGGGCAGTGATCCATTCAGCCAAGAGGCCAACAGCAGCACAGAGGAGAGGGTGGGGTGGGGGGGTGTTGTATCATCCTAGCTGCCTCTGGGAGCCATGTGTTGCCTCCTCTCTCCAGAGAACCAAGATGGCTGTCAGACTTTGCAGCCAGGACAAGGATTGAAGGTATGTTCTCCTCTTTCTCTCCGCCATCTCTACCCCTCCCTGCTGTCAACCCACCCTTGTTTCTACTCCTCCTTCCTGCCTTCAGCCTTCCCCTAACCCTCTCCTCATTTCTAATACTCCTTCCCCCTTCCTCTCTGCTTCTTCCCACATCCTTCATTTCTATCCCTTCCTGCCTCCCCCCACCCTGTTTCTGTTTTTCTCTCTCCCTCTCCCTGCCTTCCTCCCCATCCACCCACCCTGTTTCTGTCCCTCCCTGCCTTCCTCCACATCCCCTTTCTACCTCTCCTAATTCTTCTTACCATCCACCACCACCCATTTCAACCTATCTCCACCCAGAGCACTCCCCATGTCTACTCCTTCCTCCCCACCCCAATCCTCTGTCCTGCCTCTCTCTGTCCCTGGCTTCCCTCCCATCCATCCACCCACCCACACCCTCTCTTGTTTCTACCCCTCCCTGGCTTCCCTCCCATCCACACATACCCCTCCTTGTTTTTACCCTTCCCCTCCTTTCTGTCTGCCCCACCACCACCCCAACTGAAAGTCTACCAGCCGCCACTTGGAGTTGTAGATGTTTGGACAGCTCCCAAAAGCCACCCAATGGCATTCACCCCAGATGAGGCAGGCTTGTGGTTGAACTCATCCCATAGCCTCTCTCTGGAAGACAGAGAAGAAAGACCCCCCACAATAAGTAGATGTGGAATAATCTGCCCTCCAAGAAGACCGCATCTGTATCTCCAAGAGTCCGAGATTAGCTTTCACAGATTTCGCAGAAGCAGGAGGCTTATATCACTCTCCAGGATTTTTGCTAGGAAGAACATTTCTAGCTCTCGGGTGCACAGAGACATCTGATCCCTCATACAGAGGATTTTTGGCTATCCAAAATCATGGTGCAGCAAAAATGCAAGCTGTTGTGCTATACAGGTGAGCACAGAAGGAGGAAAGCCAAGTCAGGATAGTTGGGGGAAGGTGGATACCATTCTTCAGGTGTGCGTACTGAAGGCAGACAGAGACTGCGGGTGTTGTTAGACTCCTCCTGACCACAGGTACTAAGCCTAAGGAGCACTGCAGGAGTAGAATGTGGCCTCTAGGCAATGCTGTGGCCCCAGGAAATGCCACCTGTTCCCCGCTGCACAAAGGAGGCAGTGCTGACCTGCCTTCTCCAAGTGTCTCGAGATCCTCCCCTGCTGTGTGAACACACTATAGGGGTTCACAGCCAGGGTGCGCAGAATATCCATGAAGAGAGCAGCACCTCCTATAGTGTGTTCACACAGCAGGGGAGGAACTTGAGGCACTTGGAGTAGACAGGTCAGCACTGCCTCCTTTGGGCAGAGAGGGGACTGAGGAATGAAGCAATTGTCCAAAGCATCACATCAGATCAGTGACAAAGCCAGGCATAGGTCCCAAGTCTCAGGCCAACAGTCACAAGGACTATGACACATAGACTCCACTTGTCAGCCTCTCTACTTCCCTTTCACAAAGGTCCCGGGGATCTCCCAGGGATTGCTACTTTCATGTCCCACACCGGATGTTCCCCTGGCACTGAGCAGCTAGGGACACCCCAGACAGCAATCTGACACGGTCAGATGTAAACACATGCTATCCCTGTATGCAGGACCATAATTAGAGTGGTCGGTACACAAGAGGGGTCAATAGCTGGCATTGGAAGCAAGCTGCAGACACCTGGGTCTGAGGAAAGGGCAGAACTGTTGCAGCAACAGCGAGCAGCAGCCTGGAGTGCAAATACATATGTGTCCTCCTCCCTCACCAATTACAAACAATCAGCAGAGACTGAGAGACTTTGGAGAGTTTGGGTAACAACATAGAGTCCAGACAGATTCACAACCTCACAGCAAGGATTTGTTTGCCTGTTTCCATAGCACAGCACCCATGATCATGATAGCTGGGCAGATGCAGGGGTTACAAAAAACATTCAGCAAAACAAACTGAGACAATCTTCAGTGACCTCAAATGAGCTCCAGCCATGCAGAACATCTTAGATCCCTCACTGATCTCTGTCCTGTGACTGGCTGATGAAAAATGCCCACTAAACTCACTAAAATACCCACTTCTCCATGGGAAAGGTCTGCTGAGTGGAATGTCTGCAAGAGGCAAAGACAAGGTCAGTTTGAGAGCTTTGACAGAACAGCCGACACTCCTGAACCAGGCCTCCCATCACCCTGTTTATACAGCTAGATACAGCACATGGGCACCTTACCTTTCATAGCCTGTGTAACGTTCAGCAGGAAGACAGTGCCCCCAGCCCTTCCTCAACTCCCTGCCAGTAGCCAACAGCAAAGAGCAGAGGAAAACAAACACAGAAGCTCTCTCCTTCCAAACCCTCACTACACGCTGCCACTGCAGCTTCTCAAGCACCCACCAGACACGCGAGTGACTTTGGTTCCTATTCAAGGTGGTCAGAAGCAGCAAGGCTGCTGGCCAAGAGCTAATAAAAGCCACAACCTTCTTCAAGCTACCTGCACAAGAACCAGCCTCTCCCATTGCCCTACAGCATTCACCACAGCAAGCAGCTACTACAGCCCTTTGAGTTTGATAGCATCTTTGGGGGTGGCAAGGAAGGCATGAGCAACGTTACAGGTGTCCTCACTGCTGGCCTAACAACCTTTTCTCACATATATGGAAGATCCCAGAGGGTCACATGTGCAGACAGGGCAGACTCCTGGTACCATGCCAGGCAATGACATGTTACCCCACCAGAGCTTCTGGATCCGCTACAGACAATGTGTAGGTGGGACTGAAGACACGTGGCATCTGTAACAGCACAGTGAGCCTTTCTTTAACTGCTCAGCTGCTGCTTGCGTGTGGGTGGCTGCATTCTCTGCTCTGGGCTATGCAAGAGGTCAGGCAACAGACTTAGCAGTCCTGTCCAGCCTCAAAACCTATGACCCCAGGACAAGGATATGGATCTAGATTCTGAGATTTATTGGATGCCTCATTTAAGATGAATTGGCCACTTCAGTCCAATTCTCAGGGAATCACTTGTACACCTTGGAAAGCTACCAGCATGGTGCGCACTGCTGATGGTGGTCTCACAGGAAGACCAAGGGCAGAATGGGCTAGCAAATGTTCTCCCCTCTAAGTATGTCACCCCAACAACAGGGCCTGGATGTGCAAGGGCTGGTAATTTATGTTGCTGGGACCCCATCCATATAATCAGATGGTTATCTAATCTAGTTGCAGTTAATGTGTAGGAGAGTTGGACAAGTTTCTAGAGGAGGCCCAGACTTAGGAACAGGCCCCCCTAGGCCCGGGCCTTGGGCTGCATTTTCTGGGAAGAGGCAATCCTGACGCCAGTGCCGCCCCGCTCTGGTTTTTTTCCTTTTCTCCCTGCATGGCTGGAGGCTGCTGCCTGCAGCCAAAGCCTGCTGCCTGGGTCCTCATACCTCACCTGCTTCTGTGGCAGAAGCTGCTAGGAGCATCCCTGTCTTTCCATGTGACCTTCACTGACACTCTGGCTTCCAGGTTGACTAGGCCTGGTTTCGCAACCGGCCGCATGGCAGGATTTCGCAATACCGGGGGAAGGGGCCTACAGCCAGCATGGCTGGGGGGATCTTTCTCTGATTGGAGTAGGTACAGCCAGGTAACCTCCCAAGGACCAATCCCTCTGCCGCCTGCTAGTAGTGCTGCAGTAGCAGCAGTGGGACACTGGGAGATAAAGCTGTTTGTTTACAAACAACTCCTCCCCATGTGAGTGATCAGAAGGTTGTTGCCGTCTAAAGAAGGTTCTTCAAGATGGCTCCCAACATTGTCACAACTGGGTTGTGCATGGTATGCTCACCATATTCAAATAATAGACCACGTGATGGTCTCGAGCTCCTCTAATATAAAAAGCACTCTCCTCCTCAGAATGACAGTTCCTTCCAACCCTTTCTAGGAATATAAGAAACAAATTTCATGCTGCGCTAGAAGGATGGGTGTTGTGAGAATGTTAGGAGCCATCTCGAAGAACCTTTTTTACATGGCAGCAATCTTCTTTTCTTCTTCGAGTGGCTCCTCACAGGCCCTTTTTACACGACTCTGCCAGGTGGGGGGGATCCATGGGCGTGCCAGTGCATGGGCAGGGCGTGCACACGGCCACACATGCATCCCCACTCACCTACCCACCCCCCGCTCATCCGCACCCACAGAGAAACTCGTTTTCCCTGGTTGCTCCATGTGTGGGAACAAGTGGGGGGCGATTGGGGATGCGTGTTAGGCGTGCGCACGCACCCCCCCTCATCACGGGCACATGCACCATATCCTTCATACGGGGCTCCCCCACCCATGAATATGCAGCGTGGGGCCGGGACTTGGCTGGGTGGGGTTTGGGGGCAGCAGCCTGAGAAGGGCCTAGGGCACAAAATTTCTAAATCTGGCTCTGTTCTGGAGGATAGGTCCATTAGCAGCTATTAGCCAGGGAGGTTTGGGGAATGTAACCTCTGATTCTTGGGAGCTGGGAGGGAACAGCAGGGAATGGATCACCCCATTGTGACCTGTTGGGGTACTTTTTCCAAGCGACCGAGATTGGCTACTGTCAGAGATAGGAGGCTGGGCTCAATGGACCATTGGTCTGACCCAGTATGGCACTTCTTATGTTCCTTATAAATCAGTGCCTAACATTATTGCTAGGTAGTGGCGCAGCCTGCAGCTCTGGCTGCATATCTGATCAGGGGTGAATAAGCCAAGACAGGGGTTGATAAGCCTCAGCCTGTTCTAAATCAGGGCTGGAGGAAATGCAGAGCCTCTCAAGAGCCAGACAGCAGGAGCACTCGCTGAGTCGCTAGTGAAGAGGGCAGCTCAACTCCAGAGTGATTCCTGCACAGCCGGGTGAATGCAACTGAAAGCCAGATTGAGTGGTTCAGGATTCATTAAGGTCAATCTGTTCTCACTTTGGCTGAGATGCAGTGGGAGTGCTGACTCGGAGAGGGAGATCAGTGGAGGAGACAATTTCTCTATCTCCTAAGACCACCCCTCCTCAGCTGAATGAAAAGCAGGACTGTCGGGCAGCCAGCTCGAATGGGGCTGCTGAACACTGTGCTGTTTGTATCTGCACCAACAACTGCTGGAACATATGGTGAGAGCAGCCCTCCTCCCACTGGGAAAAGCACCAACACTAACAACCCTTTCGGCTTGCGAGAGCCCTGCTTACAGTCCAGAGAGGTTCCTGCCTGCAAACTCAGCAAGTCTGAAACAGAAGGAGACAGGAGGAAGGATAGGGCAGGAGAGGAAAGAAAGATGAAAGGGGGTGGGCGGGAAGGGAGAGAAAGAGATGGAACAAGAAGGGCAGTGTCCCCCTGTTGAAAACTCAAGCCAGCCAACTAATTTCAACAGCAAGGGACTTGTAAACCCTGGCCTAATCCTGCCACAGGTTGGGCTCCCCTGAATTGCACAGTAGTAAAAAACATTTGTCTACCTGTAAAACCAGAGCCCTTACACCCTGCCCTGACTAGCGGAAACACATTAGCAAAGAGGGTGGCCTATGAAAGGATAACAGCTTACTACTGCTCTTGATTCTAACAGGGTATTCCTCAGCCACAGAAAGATTTCCCCAATCTATGCTATGGCCCCTGGAGAAGCTTCTATGGCCTGGTTTATAATATGATTCCCCTATGAAATCCCCTCTGCACACTAGCCTGCCTAACCAACTGAGGCTTGCGTGGATCTCAGGGAGAGGGCCACTTTATGGCATGTCTACACCACACAGTAAGCTCCAGTTACTTTGGCTTGAGTCAATTTATCTTGTGCTTAGTTGCCAAGTGTGTGCATTCACATCACTTGGCACTCACCTACTGGACTCTAGCTAGCACTTCACTCACATTGGCCATATTTGGAGCTGTGCTACTTTGCCGAGTTCTTGCGGGGGGATGCCTGATGGTACCTCTTGCTGCCATTTGCAGATTGGCCCTATTAAACCTAGTGTGGGGCAAGAGGTTTTGATTTATGTAATATTGCACACACCCATGTTGTTAGAAATCTATGCAAAAAGCAATAATCCTGTATTTTCAATATGTGTGTATGCAAAGCAGTCCTATTTGGTGTCATGTTAATCCCTGTGAAATACTAGGTGCAATGATATAAGAAAGTTACAAATTATAATTGTAATATAAAAGTTAGGAATATCAACTCTGTATGAATCACAGAAACATTTTGAAAACAGACAGAATCAATTAAGCACACCAGTCAAAAGGAGGAGAAGCCAGGACAGTCAGCTATCAAACTGGTCTAGTGAGATTTTCAAAAGGCTGAGATACTGTACACTTATGGCCAGTGGAAGCGCTTCACTACCCAAGGAGGAGGTAATTTGGGGTGGGGGGGACTATCTGCAGTAATTGGGCAAACAGAAATCAAATTACCATGAGACTGATCAAAGATGTATTTGTGGTGAACATCATGAAACCAACATACATAACACCTATGAAACATACATGTATATGGAGTAAGCACTGAATGTTAATATTTTGTATCCACGTTGGCCTATATATGCCTAAAACAAAAATGGAGGACTTGTGTAAAACATTTGAACTGAGGAACTTTGAAAAACTTTGAGCTTTTGAAAAAAGGACCATTCAAGTGAATTTAGTTTGCCTTGTTTTAACCGTCTGTTACTGAACCATTTCTTCATTGTTTACTTTTAACTGGAACTTAATTACTTTTTATAAAGCTTTCTTTTATCTTAAAATTGTTGTGTGTGCACATTTGTTGAACCAGGAACAGAATTCTGAATTTGTCCTCTGTTTAGACACAGAGGCGAGCCTATCTTTGGCCCAACACATACACTTGCATGAGACCAGATGGAAAGATCCCTCGTAAGAGCAGTAGCCCATGAAGATTACAAGTGAGGAAGGTACAGTGAGGTTTCAGTCAAAGTCACCCCAATTTCCAATCACCCCTGGGCTGACAGCTCCACAGGTTTACAGTTATCCCCAGGGGCAGGAACAAGCTTGAACATACCTCCCTACATTTCAAGCAGCCACAGAAGAACAAGCACCCACACCTTGGCCAATAACCTCCACCTGTTATGGAGCAAGCTCCACTCCTTCGCACACACACGCACACACATTTCCCATCATTCCCAGCACATAGAGGGACAGTTGCTCTCCTGCTTATCTTTCCAAATATAGGCAACAGAGACAAAGTAGTACAGTGATATCTTGGACCAACTACAGTTGATGGAAGAACGCAAGCTTTCTGACCTCACAAAATCCTTCATCAGGCAAGTCAGGAATTAGAACTGGAAACTGAGGAAAGCAGTGAGGTAGATACAGTGATTGGAAACAATGGCAAAGGGAGGAGAGAAGGAGCCTTCTTGTTCTTGCCATTATTAGGCTGCTTGCCCATGTTCTCTCCACTGGCTCCCCCTTCCTGAACGTATCCTGTTTAAACTCCTGGTTTTCACATTCAAAACACTCCACAACCAAACTTCCCCTTACCTCTTGGACCTAATCTCCCTACGCACTCCTGCACGCGCTCTCCGCTCTTCCTCTGTCCCCTCCCTCACTCTCCCTAGTTTCTCCTGCTCACATAACAACCTTCGACCCTTCTCCCTCGCTGCCCCCCATGCCTGGAACTCCCTCCCTCCCCACATCCGCCTTGCCCCCTCCCTCCGCTCCTTCAAATCCCTCCTCAAGACCCACTTTTTCCTCGTCGCCTTTCCCAATGCCTGCTAGTCGTTCCCCATATACTTACTGTCTGCCCTCATCTGCAGACTGCTGCAACCAACCTGATTGTAACCAAGCCAAGCACACGCACCTGAGACTTCGCATCCGCCTGAATGTTGTTTGTCTCTCCCGCTGTCCCCTCCTCCTTGTCTGTTAGATTGTAAGCCACAGGCAGGTACTGCGTCTATTTCTAGTTTCTGTACAGCACCAAGTACATGACTGGCGCTATATAAATGTTTATAATAAATAATAATAATAGGGAGGGGCTTAGGGGCAGGCAACATAGGTACCTGCCTAGGGCACCAGATTTTTGAGGGGCAGCAGATTTTGGAGGCTTGGGGGCTTCTGTTCTCAGTCAGCACCTGCCTGATCACATCACCCCTCCCCCACCACCGCTGCAACTGCACTGCCTCACCTGCGCCGCCCGCAGCCTGAAGGGGGGACCCTCCCATCCATCCCCACCTAGAGAAGCCCTGTTCTGCCCCCAGCTCTCCGCAAACATGCTCTGCACAGTGGCATGAAAGAAGAGACTCTGCTTCCGTGCTGGGTGCCACCATTCTCTCCCTCCCTGTCTCAGATAGCAGCCCGCACGCACACCAAAGCTCTGGGGGTTGGAGGGTGGCAGCCTGAGTTGCCATGAGGTACTAAAATCCTAAATCCAGCCCTGCCCATGTTAAAAAAGGGGTGGGGACTAATATGAGTTTAACTCCCATTATTCCGGTCACGTGAAACCCCCGATCGTGGGCATGGGGTTTTAGCATTATTTTCCCCTTCCTCCATTAAATTCAATAACGCGAGGCAGAGCTGGATTTTGAGCCCTGTCTCGCGTTACTGAATTTAACGGGGGAAAGGAAAAATAACGCTAACCCCCCCCATGCCCACGATCAGGGGTTTCATGTGACCAGACTAATGTGAGTTAAACTCATGTTATTCCCTGCCCCCTTTTTAAGGTGGGCAAACAGCCTCAGTTTCTTGTCATTTTATCACCTCCTCATTGTCCTCTCTAGCACTTTTCCTGGGAAGCAACCAGGGAAGGGTTGCCTGAGGCTTGAATACTGGTCTTTTTGCTGCTCCCTTCTGAAAGAGGGACTTTGACCCCTGTAGGAGGAACAGTTGGGAAGTATGCCCAAACTTGAACTTGGGCACTAAATCTTGAGCTAAGGTAATTTATGTACAGATAGAGGGTGACAGTTACAAGGATAAAGTCAAGCTTGAGCCTTCCAGTGTAGACATGCCCCATGGCAACCAGTATGTCAATAGTGGGGGAGGGGGGAGAGGAGGGGTTCTATAGGGCTTCTGAAAAGGGGGGTTCATGCCCCCCTGTATCTCCCTCATGAATTGCCTACGCTGCTGGCTGCTAGTGGGACCTGGAAACTTGTCTCTAATGAAGCTGGGGTCCTTTCCCCCATCAACTTTGTCAAGGTTTCTCAGAGCAGGGATGTGAAGGGCCATGTTGCAGCAGCTACACTACCCTATGCCCTTCCAGACAGCAGCAAGTGATCTGTTTAACCCAGCATTTCCTTAACGCTACTATGCTGGCCTGAGAAGATGCACTCCTGCTTGCTGGCTCTTCACCCACTCAGAGAAGAGCACAGCTTCACAGGAGAGACAAGGCAAATTGGTGCACAGAGCCAATAAAACCATTAAGGATTAAGCAGGGGCAAGTGCAACACTCCTCTCTGGGGCCGCGGCACACAATAACACAGCTTGGGATGTTGGGAGGGCACCTCAGTGCCAGGCTGATGGCAAGAAACTGGAGAGGGGGAATTCAGAGAGAGGAGTGGAGTGGGCAGGGGAACCTACTGGGATGTCCGAGAGGGAGGTGCTTCCCATGTGCAGGGCCCTGGGTATCCTGCATTTTCCCCTTCAGTGGGCCCTGACTGTGTTCAGCTGGGCTACTCAGTGGTCAGGGGTGGGGGCTACCAGAGCCCACTACAGATACATGCAGACTTTTACTGCCAAAGGGAGAAGAGGGATTGTTCAGGGAAGAAACGAGGATGAATGGGGCAAAGTGAAGAAGAGGAAAGTGTGGGAAGAATAACAGGGGAAATGCCCTGGCTGTGAGATCTATAGGGTTGCAGTTGAGTCCCCTGGTGGAAGATCCATTACTGGGGCACTAAATCTTGGCTATGTGAACACTGGTGAGCACATGATTGGAAACAATCTTGCGCCAGCGGAGGATGGATTAGGCCTGTCTAGTCAGGCTCTTATCTTAACTCCCAGCACTGTGGCATTTTAGCACTGCAGATGGTCCAGGAGGTCTGCTCCATTGGCATGAGGCCTATTTGGGTTAGTATCTGGTCTGTTCGGTACAGGGGCCCTGCCTTACCTCATGGAGAGAGGTCACTCTGAGATTTTCCCATCTCTTTCTACCAACACCAACCCTCAATGTCACTGATCTGAATCCTCCCTCGGACCCAAGGGGCAGTCTGGGGTGGCACCAAATGCTGAGTGCCCCTTCACCAGCTCCAGTTCTGAGCAGGGGTCACCTCCTGACAATGTCTGGGCCTCTTTGGGAGTCACCAGACAGACACCCTGCACCTTCAGCGTCATCCCCTTTAGTCCTAGCAGCGTTCAGCATAGTGTGGGTCAGCCTGCCATTTGCTAAAAGAGATGGTGACCCTGCATCTTTCCCTAGCAGATAAAACCATGCACAGAGGGCAACATGTCATCTCAGAGGGGCTGCAATTCATTAGGGGCTGCAATAGTTATTTCTGGCCCGGAGCCATAAATAGTTGTGGTTTGTGTTTTAAACTCTAACTAAACCTTCTCTTTGATGCCGCTGAACACAGTGACATGGAGGGAGTTTTGTTTTAAGAGTTACATCTAGTCCTAGACACAGGCTTATGATGCACTGGGGGGAGCAAGGGCAGCAGGGAGTGATGGTGTGGGGGGAACAGGACTAGAGAGGAGTTCAAGGATGCAAAGTAAAAAATAAAAAAAAGGCTATGTGCTCCAGAGCACAGAATTAACATTTCTCTCCAATTTGGAGAACATAGCTTGGACCCTCCATACACACACCCCACCCCTCCCACACAAACAAGCGCACACACACTTCCCTGCTCCCATCCTTCCCCTGACCTCAGAGTCACTCCAGTGTGGGGGAGTCAGCCGTCTGCCTCATTACATGTCTGTGGTTTGGAACAGCTCTGAGTAAGTCAGCTTGATCTGGCCAGCAAAGTCAGTGGCGGCAAGAGAAGGTGAACCCTATGGAAATAAGTCCTTGCAGGAGAGGAGGCAGCGCTTCTGAGAAACGAGTTTGTGAGGAATGGATTGCTGGGGAGATCAGTGTAGAAGAAACAACAGAAACCACAGGACAACCAGAGTCCTACCAGCTAGAAGATGGCAGCAGAGGGCCTGGGAGCTCTCAGCAAACAGTTCGGTACCAATAACTGGTTCCTGGTCGTGAGACTGGAGCATGGTGGGATGGAATGTCAGGGTCATGAAAGGTCTAACTCACCCCTAAACCTTCCTGGGGGGAAACACTAACTGTGGGTCTCAGCTGTATTCACAAGCTCATGGAACACTCAAAATATCCAGATTTGCAGAGATAGATTATAGCTCTTGGAGAACACAGCTTGTGAGTGTGGAGAGAGACTCCTGTCCTGCACCCAGCAGCATCAACTCCAACCTCAGCTACTGCTGGGCACAGACAGCTTGTGACTCCTGAGCCTGTAGGCTCTCCCCAGCTGGGAACTCCGGACTCCACAAGACCAGACATGTCAGGAACCCACCCCTTGCTATACCCTGCCCTGTCAGGGGGTGTGTTTCTGAAGTGTCCAGATTTGCAAGTTCAGAATATGGGTTGATACTGTACTTAAAACAAACAGCAGAGGCTTGAAATATCTATTCAAAATGAGAATTTGTTTGGCTTTTCCTAACACATTCTTGGGGGGGAGGGGGGGATTAAAGTGACACTTTCACCTGGAAAATTTTGATTGTAATGAAACTACTTTTACCAACAGGAAAAGGCATTTCATCCAGTGCCAGCTACCAGCTGCTCTGCAGGTTGGAATCCAGGTCAGGAGAGGCCTGAGTGTTGAGGAGAGGAGGCCACTAGGGGCCAAGGAGTGGGTAGCCGTTCCTATCTACAAGACCATTATGCAACCTGACACAGACCCCCCTGGTTGTCTCAGCCATGGAGACGAGTGTGTGTGGTGGGGGCAGGGGGCTGACATCAAATCCATTTTATTTGATGTGATCCGGAGAATGTTTCCTGCTTTGAATGAATCCAGATGGCTCTGGTGCTGGAAGAGCCAGGAAGGGCATTTGCTATAGGCCTAGAGCTGTCTCCCAGCTCATCTTCAATGTCACTGCCACAGCAGGGGCTCTCACACCCCTGAAGCTGTACGGGCAGACTGAAGGGCCCAAACGGAGGGCGATGTGACGTGACTGAAACGCAGGCCAGTGTCAAATCCCAGAAAGTAGGGAAGATTCTGGGTAACAAGCCCATCCAGCAATGAAGCATGGTTTAGCACAAAGTGTGTAGAACACTGCACCCCCAGGAGTGCAATGGTGGGGCCAGCTCAGGTCAAGCACTTCTCTGGGCACAGCTCCCCAGTCCCCCTCGCCTCCTCCTGCCTAAAGACCGCTACGGAAAAAATATGGCCCTTTCCACACAAACACTGGAACGCTAATAAAATGGGTGTTACATTTTATTATACATGTTGCAGGGCACCTATAGAGTACACCTGCAACATGTGTAACAAAATGTGATAAAATGGGTGTTATATTTTGTTACACATGTTGCAGGTGTACTCTATAGGTGCCCTGCAACATGTATAATAAAATGTAACACCCATTTTATCAGTGTTCGAGTGTCTGTGTGAAAAGGGCCTATGACCGCGCTCTTTTCTCCAGTAGGCACAGGATCCCCCTTGCTCACCATGGACAAGGGGAGGGGCACAAATCTGGAAAGGGAATTGCCTCTGCTCCGAGCAATGGGGTAGAAAGCGCAGGACAACAGGGGCTGTAGCTTGACAGGAATGCCTACCCATGGGGCTGAGGCCTTCCATAGGCCCACACTGTGCTGTTGCTCACCTGGCGGCAGTGACAGGTTTCAGCCCACAGTGACAGATTGCCCTTTCCCACTACCAGACTGGGTGCAGACCCAGCTTATGCTCTTCTAACAACCTGGCCCCTGGAAGCGGCTGGAAGGCTATGTTCCCAGCAGCCAGCAGGCACCCAGGCCAGACCCTAAAGATAGCTGCCCAGAGAAGAAGGATGGGGCCCTCTCCAGGAGCAGAAATACAGATCCATTATCTGGAAGGCAGGGGGGTGCATGGCTAAGTGGGGGTAGGGAGGGGCCAACGGCCTGTTTCCAGGCTGAGCTTCCAAGCTCCTGCCCCCTCCCTTTGCTATATTCGCTTTTTCATTTCAAGACAAAGGGCAGAGAACCCACAGCGCACACGAATGACTTAACTGGCGGCTCCTTAATTAGGACCAACTGTGAACAAAGTGCTGACTCGGCCGCTCAGGACTCAGTCACATTTCCTAGAGTTACAGAAAGCCCCTTCTTCCCCCCCACCCCCGCCCAGGTAGCGCCTCTCACTGAGAAAGAGTTTACCCCTTCCCACCACAGCACACTATGGCAGAATAAAGGGGGCTCAGAGATGCCACCTACCCCCTAGTCCCAAAGGGCCAGGCGAGCCCTGCATCTCTCTAAAACGGCGATATTCCTGCAGAGAGAGAGAGAGAGAGAGTGTGTGTGTGCGACAAAGGCTCTCGCTGACACTCGGGAGGTGGGGGGGCAGGCGGGGCTGTGCATGCTGCCCCCTGAGCACATCCCAACAGCAAGAGGAGCTTTCTATTCTGCAGTCTACACTCATCCAAGCTTTCCCAGTCCCTCTGCTCTGCTCAGCTCAGCCCAGCCCAGCCTGGCATGCTCCTATCCTGCCCCTCTGATCTTACCCCTCCTATGCCAGGGTGCCTAGGTAGGTTCTCTCCTAGGCTATGCACATTGTTCCTCCAACCTTCCTGGTCCAGTGAGCCTCAGCACTGCAGCTGCCTTAGGGCGCTTTTAAACGAGACGGAAATGGCGGCTGAGCCCTTTAACAGCCACCATTGACACCGTCCGTTTAAGTGCAGCCGCGTCTCCCCCATGTCAAGCCGACCCAGCAATCCTGTCCCCTTCAAGGCGGATTGCCGATGTGCCGACTTCCGGGTTTCCTGGCAGAATGCGCATGCGCAGAAGGAGGTGCATGCGCACATACTCTCTACACCATGTCTGATGCGCTTCTGAACATCAGACACGTCGTAGGGAAGAAGACGGGGGGGAGATGCGGCAGAATGAACGATCCCGCTTGTGAGCAGGATCGTTTAAAAGCGCCCTTAGACTGGCTGGCATTAGGAAACAGCAGCAGGCAGAGAGTCAGGAACTGGGACCCAGAATACTTGCCAGGCTGGGACCCAAACCAAACAAGTGGCAAGGATCAAAGTAGCAAGGCAGGAGGCCACTACAATGACACATGATCTCTTTAAAGAGCTTCTGTCCTACAGCTGTCAACATCTGGTGCAAAGCTAAGGGGACACACACACACACACACACACACACACACACCACAGACTGGCTGCTTCTCCTTGGCCCTGTCACATTCCAGTAAGGAGTTGGTTAAGTGTTGTGTTAGTGGGTCTGGAGAAACCACAAGGCATTGTCAATATTTATGTGACCTTGCCAGTTTTCAATGATTTCCTCACTGTAAGGAAAATAAATAATGGAAGATGGCAGTCTTTCCTCTGATTTACAGTGAGAGGAACAACTGGCACATTGGTAAAATCCCGCCCTTCTCCCCCCGCCCCCAGCAAATTTGTCAATGCACCTCAGAGCTGACTCACAGCACCAGTCCTGTCCTTGTCATATAGCCCTCAATCCCAGCATACGGTATCCCTGCTCCTACACAGCTCCGCCACTTCACCTCATCTGCCTTGCAACCCTCCAGCTGCTCCAGAACTAGACCAAAGTAAATAAAAAATGAGCACACTTCACCAGGGCCCTAACCCCCCTCAAAACAACAGCTAAAGCAGGACAGAGTGCTGGCTTCCTTGTAATCTATCAATCAGATTATTGCTAGAGGGTCACTCACTCCACTGCTTATGTAGACAGAGCTCTCAATTTAGGAATAATACAAACTCAAGCCAAAATCTAATGAAATTGGGTCCTAGAACAAGTGACATTTCTATATAGCCAGCCCAGTTTACCCAAGACAAGTAGAGTTTATCAATAAAGGCTTTTCGCCATACACCAGCCAGCAAAACACAATATAAAAGCAATAAAAATCCACGATACATATAATCCTATGGGGCAACAAGGAACACTTGATATCCCACATAACATATACTAAAAACTCTTTATTTATTATTAATTATTATAATTATTATTATTATTATTTTAAAAGGGCCAAAACCAGTATCCCCAGCTATAAAAATTAAACATGATATGGCCATCCACACACACACGCAATCTGGATTATGCTCATTCAGCAAAACAATCTAACTTTGGGGCACAATCCACTCTTCCCATAAGTCCTTAGACAGCCGACACTCTAACAATCAGTGGGGTAAATTCACATTTCCAGACTTACAAGGGCATAATCTGTTTTCCTTCAGTATATTGACACTCCGAAACAGATGAATGATGGTCTGAAACCTTAAATCAGTATATGCTTTCCTTAGAGCATGACATATAAATATACTGTTCAAAGCCCACATTTGGTTTTTTTTAAGGGTACCATGGGGACAAATAGCACTCGGAAAGGGCTGCCAGGTCATCTTGTTTATCTAAGTAGTCCTCAACTCTTACACAGATCTGCACTAAATCTCGTCTTGAGAGTCACAGGTTTTGAGCTAACCCAGAAAACCCCGAATTATTCAGGAGATTTTTAATATGATCCAGCCAAAAAACCTCTTGATGTGAAGCTTTCCTTTTGTTCTTTGACATACAGTAAGGGGAGGTGACCCAGGTCTATATTTGTGATCCCGAACCAAAATTGAATAAGCTTGTTTTGTATCATAGATGTAACTGAGGGTACCCCCAACTCTGCCCTCCCCTTAGCCACAGGCATATTCTTCCGAAGAAATAATAATTTTAGCAAAAATACATTCAACCCCCAGGAATTTGCCCTGAGTCTAGCAAACACAGATGGGCCCAGGCCTTGGTCTTTATTTTATTTTATTGGTCCCATAGTAGCACAAGATATTGTGGACTTTCTGACAAAACATTTGGGATACTTTGGTCTACAGAACTCTATAGAATCCCTGAATTATTTAATTCCCTGCAATTCATTTGAAAGGGTTGAAGTCTCATTTACAAGTTGGGAGTATCACTCAGAAAATATGCAAAGGTAGAGGAAGGTTTAAGCATTTAGGTTTGATGGTCCACCCCAAAACCCAAAGACAATTTCCGGCAAGCACCAGCTGACAGTCAAGTGCCCACCACCAGCTGCAACAGGGCCTACAGTTTGCCTAAATCACTCTCCACTCATTCCGCAAAACAGGGTCATACTGACCAATCACCATTCTTTTCTCTATAGCTAACGTGCACATCCCAGATCTACTGGCTGTAATGAGTTAGTGGCATAAGGGGGACAGAGTGGGCATGTGAAAATTTCTCTTGGGCACAGCCAGATTGGGATCTGCCCATTGATACCTAGAACATTCCCTGAAATGTTGGAATTGATCATGTGTAGTTTTCAAAAGATAGCAGAGAAATGCCATTCAACTGACTATAATAAGTCTTACTTCATTGGATCAATTACCACAGGAGATTTGAGGACACCAAGGGAGCCTTTCTAGAGCAGAGCAGGGACTGGTCAGACACAGAACATCCCCTGCATTAGAATTAGGGGTCCTAATCATGATTGGTCATAAAGCAGAGACCAAGGCAAACCTTCAGATACCAGAGACAAGACTGCACTCTCAGCTCCTTGTCACTTCCAATGGGCTGGTGCCACCTCAACAGTATGTCAGTGGAGGAGGAGATAAGAGGCCAACCTGGAGTCACTGAGCACACAGACTATAGGCATGTCCACATGAGGGAGTTAGCCCAGGTTAACTAGTGGTGTGTCCCCGTAATAGTTCACTCATCTTGCCTGGCAGGTTTAGGGAACTACGTTCACACTACTCAGCACATGGTCATCACCTGTCAGACACAAGGGTCTGACCAGGGCAGCCTTCCTCAGAACGAGAAGTGGGTGGGAGACATATGAGGCCCCTACTCCTTTGAAAATGTCTAGAGACCTTGGGGAAGAAATACCTTTGATGGCAGAGAAGATACCAGGACGTTCCTTGGGCCTAGAACCAAAGCAGAGGCAGATGAAAATCAGGCAGCATCTCATAGGACAGGATACACCAGGCCACCTTGCCTTGTGGGGCAAGGCAGATACTCTGCCTTGCCCCACATGGAGCCATGCATGCGTCTGCCAAGCGTCTGAGTTAGGCAGAGATGGAAGGTGACACGTCAGGAGGGCAGCAGCTGTAGGGCACTGTATCTCTGGAGGATCTAATGCATTTGGCACAGCAGCCTCTTCAGTCAGTGCCTCCTTAGTCTAGAGACAGAATGGCCTTCCATCAGCAAGAGATCGGGAAGGACCCAGGCAGAGCACTGACTGTGGCTTCCCAAGTCTCAGGTATTTTAGAAACTACGCTAGCACCAAATCTGAGCCAGCAGCAAGGAAACGCTAAGAGAACAAGGAATGACTGAGAGTCCCATATCTAACAAACCTTCCAAAAAGCCCCTGCTGCTCAGTATAGAGCAGACAATTCTCTTCTAATGAGATTCCTTCCTGTTAGCCCTAACTCAGTGGTTCCCCAATTCTTTTGCCTGTTTTGACTTATCTTAAGACTCAGATATATTCCCCATGACCCCAGATGGCAACAAAGACATGCAAAATATATCAAATATCAGTTGGGTTCACAACTCCATTCATGTGGATTCTGAATGCTTTCTTTCAGTGCAGTCATGAACTCACCCGGTCTGGACTGGGACTAACACCGCAGCCAGGATCCAGCCAGGTCCTCAAACTAACATGATGGGGGCCTGGCACCAGGAAGGCTGGGAAGATGTGCATCCACCCAGCCTTGCCCTTACACTGTGCCTAACCCCCTCCCTGATTGGCAGTCATATCAGCCAATGAGGGTCACCATGGTGTTTGACCTCCCCTGTCACTCCAGACCACAGTGAGTAAAGCAGGCTTTCAAACATGAAAGCCCACTTTACTCCCGGTCAGGCAGGGGAATTCTGACCATGGTGGCAGCTGACCCGGGCTGTGACTTGGGGACGTCCCCGAGTCACAGACTGGGCTAGCCGCCATTATGGTTGGAATCCATCCTGTGCAAACATCTGACGGGTGTTTTCTAATGTGACGGTGGCCCACAAAGTAAAGCGTGCTAAAGCCAGCCACCGTCATGTTTGAAAACACCCTCTGTTTGGGAAAGCATAAAGGCCTGTCCAAGTCTTATGAGTGTTTAGTTGAGGACTTAATCCAAATTAATCAAGTTACAGGTGAATTAATGCTGTAAAACTGGGGTGGCTAAGAGGTAGATAGATCTAAGAGGTAGATCACAAGCTAGTCACCAAGAGATTGTGGTGTGGAAAGGGGGACCAGGCTCTTGGAGACTGCCTCTGGGCAGAAGCATGAAACTGGCACCCCAGGAGTGTCTCCATGGAGACAGGCTAGGCTCCTCAAGTGTGGCAGGAAGGCTCTATTTAAAGGGGAGTGACCCACCCTCCTGACACCAGTTGCTGAAGTGTCCTAGAGCTGAGAGCCAGTGGGATGGGTCCCAGCCTGGAGTGACAGAGCTAATGGGAGGGATCCTAGTAGATCAACGGAGACTGACACCTGGATCAAGTGGATCAGATGCACCATATGTTTGGCCATCCTTGCTGTTAAATATCCCATACAAACAAACTCTATAGGTGAGTTTGTCTCAGATAGGCTGATCTTCAGTAGGGCTTGGACATCAGCATGTTTCCCTCTGAGTAGAGGCTAGAGAGGGTGGGGGTGGTTAGGGTGCTAGCTGCTCCGCTATCATATGGTGAAAGGGAGGCAATTCCTTCAGCCAGCACTGGGAGCAAACACTTGAGCTCCTCCACCACCACTTAACACCAGTGGCTCCAGCCCCTGAGAGAAGGAGACAGAACCTGAGGCAGGGGTCTGAACAATAAAGCTGCTTATCTTCATTTGGGTTCATCCTTTATCACTCCCCCTGAAGAAGAGGGAGTTGCAGAGACCTGTTTGAAACAAATCCTGAGGAACCATCTGCAGGGACCCATCCTTCTCTGCCTCTCAGAAGCTGGGCTACTTGGGACCCCAGAAGACTCTTTTTGTAACCCCCAATCCCTCTCTCCATTTGACACCACAGAACAATTGCTCCACCTGTACCAGAGGGAGCCCCGTCTCTGGATTCCAGGGAGAGAGCTATGTTGGCCTCGTCTCCTAGGGATGTCAGAATGAGCCCTTGGCATGTGCCTGTTCTATATCAGCTTTGTCAGGCTCCTAATTGACCTGGCAAAGGATGAGGGAGGAGAGATAGGGGAGAAAGATGTCATTCAGCACAAGGTACTGGAGGGGAGGCAGTGAGAAATACATTGAGTAGAAGGTGCTCAGAAGCAGAGGCAATTGGACCTTGGAATAGCAGCTCTCTTATACAATGGGGCATGCCTAGAGATTACCTAGAGCAAATCTGGTTTGCCCTGTTGTGGCTATCTGCTCCAAATGGATACCATACATGGAGGAAGGGGTGGTATGTTACCTGGCATACAGGAACCTCCACTGCCTCTGTTTGCTGCTTCCTACAAACTCCTTCCCTTGGGTTGCTTTCAGACATGCCTGCTGCTCCATGCCTGTGAAAACTGCAGAGCTCAATGTTCAGGAACAAGTTATTCCTGGGGTGTGGGGCACTGAGAGGTACTGGTGATTGTGGGGTACTGCCTTAGAAGGGCCTGGGTTTAAGTGGGTGGAACAGGCAATGTTCAAAGCTTTGAAGAGAGCAAGAGGTCCTTAGTGGTCTGACAATGGGCTTGGTTTCTAGTGCATGAACCTGTCACTTAGTGAGCCCCTCCCAAGAAGCCTGAGTGAAAAGGCAACTAATCATATGGGCCTGAGGGTAGGGCATCCACCTGGGCTGTCTCCCCCTAAGCTCGGTAAATGTCCCTCAATCCTGACCTGCAGCCCCTGCTGTCCCAGAGTTGGGCTCCTCCACAGTCCTACCGATGGGTGGGAGAGTGTCTTTGACAGAAAAGGGTAAGTTCCACACACCCTTGTCACCCACCTGCACAGCTCCTCTCCACCTACGGTCCTTATCTAGCCCCCACTACCATAGCATCCCAGGGCCTCCTACCCTCTAATGCATTTATCTTCACAACTACCCTTTGAGGTTAGGCTGTGCTATCATCCCCATTTTATAAATGGAGAACTGAGACCAAGAAGGACAAAGTGGCTTGTAGGAGGTTAAGCTTCCTTGAAATTAAACCTAGGTCTCCCAGTCCCTAGGCCAATACCCTACTCACTGTCTATTCTTCTCTGTCTTTATGTCCCATCATGCCATTTTGGCCCTGCTTGTTCCAGTAGCAGCAACGTGACACTCCTCCTTCCCCTCTGACTGCTCTCTGCCATGCAACAACTCTCTGAAGGCGATACGTGGCCATAGCCCACGTAGCGGTTGATGTCCTCATTCTCTGCCTGATTAATTGCTGGCAGGGCAGGGTTGATGGCCGCTCCGCACCCATTCCCCAGTACTTGAGGTGCCGCCCAGGTCCATCATGACCCACCCTGGTGCATTACAATAACCCTTGCTAAAAATGGCATGGTATTGTCTTTTACATGAATAGCACATAGTATGGTGCTGAGCTGCAGGGTTCAGTGAGTGTTCACACCTGGGGAAAATATACAAAAATATACAAAACGTAACCCCACTGGGTGATGGTTTCTTCAGAAGGCCACTCAAAGCACCAGATTAAGAGAAGGAAGGAAGATTATTGAAGGTAACTCTTCATCTCTGGGCATGGACTCTATCAATAGCTAGGTCTCATAGGGGGATGGGCATTCACCGGCATTGACCATTCCAGACCCTGTGAACAAGCCTTGCCCTATTGCACCACTCTGAATGTGAGTTGGGAAGGACAGGATGAGCCAGATTCTCATCAGGGCTAAAGAAGGAGACAGCCTAGGTGGTTTCAAATCTCAAAGCACCTCAGACTGTGTAGAACACCAACAGCTTCTTCCCCCTGGCATCCAGCCCAGTTACCAAACACATAAAAAAGATACAATAGAGTCTGCCCCACCCTGCTTTGCTCCCAGGTGCCCACACCTGTCTCTGAGACACAGCACAATATGCCCAGCAGGTTACTCCACTGCAGATATAATCTGGCACAACAGGCAAAGTCTGCTTAGGTGAGGCTCAAGGCTAAGGGCGCTTTATGATGTGCATTAAACTGTACTTACAATTTCTAGTGGTGGGACGTGCAAGCAAATTAGGAGCAGCTTTGATAATGTCAGAAAGGCACATCACACATGATTGAAGCTTTTTGGCATACTGGCAAAATCCAACTCAGCACAGCACATTTGTCAGTGTACTGAAAAGCTTCAGTCATGCATGGCGCACCTTTCCAATGTTATCAAAGCCTCACCTAATTTGCATGCACATTCCATTGCCCAAACTTGTAACTACACTTTAATGCACATCAGAAAGCACCCTAAGAAAGAGAATGTTTGCAGATTAGGGCAAAGTGCATCTACAGAGTTGTGTGTCCATGGAGGGGGAGCAGAGGGCTGGCATAGCAGGGTGCTGAAGGGCAGGAATGAGGGGTATCAGAGAGCTCAATCCAGTATCAGGGAGCTGTGGGTGAAGCCTGGATTGGAACAGGAACTTCTTAAAGCAGAAGCCAAAGCTCTGAAGCAAAATCTGTTGATCCTCTCCCTCCCCGCTGCAACTATCTGGTAAACTATCCTAACCCTCACATCCCTTTAACAAAGTGGCAAAGTTGCCTCTGGCAAAGTTGAAGGGAAAACTGCTACCAACTGCAAAAATGACAGTATCTAGCCATCAGCCTTGAGGTGAAGTGCCTGAGAAGGAAGAGGAACACATAAGAACCACTATTGGCTGACTTCCAGCCAGTGGGACAGATATGTCCCAGTCATGGGGGACTATTGTGCTGGTGGTCATCAGAGCAGGAAAGAACTAGCCTCTGGATAGCACCATGAAGAGCCCAAGGTGTAGCCAAACACACCTGCCAAGCCACACCCACTTCCAGGCTCAGTAATACTCAAGCTTCTGAACAGGCAGGTATCCATGCAGATAGTATACTGATAGGCTGCCCCTTTATGTTTTTATGTTGATCTTTGGGCCATGGCGAAAGCCAGTGCTATTAAATAAACTTGAACTCGATAGGCTGCCCTAGCAGAGTGAGAAGAGGTGCAAGCCCTGAAGGGGCCTGTAGAGACAGCACTCTGGGACCAGGGAGGGTGGATGCTTAGGTGACTCACTCTGGCCCTGATTACACAAGCAACCCTCCCCCAATAGCTTCCTAGGGCTTCTTGAGAAGGAGCCAAACCCACTTCCAGTCAGGCTTCTTCTGACGCCCTAGAAAGTACCATCTCCAGGGAGTGGTTTTAGTCACAGACCTTAGCCAGTAAAGTGAGGGCCTACCCCAAATCCCACCTTCCTGGGTGTGGTGAAATGGGAGATCAAATCAAACTTGCATTGAGTCTGTAGCATGAAATAATGGATGTTTCATACGCATAAATAGGAATGATGTATGTTTTATATTAAACATACATCTATATGTTGGTAACCATAGATTGGTGATCCTCAGCTATGTCATGCACACTTGCTAAAAAATATTAGGCCACTGGATCCTGGAAGTTACCAGGGCAGGGCAGATTAGCTCAGGAGAGCACCACAACGACTCAGATAAAGGGCAAGAAAGCCATCAACTCTCTCAAACCAGCTGGTAACCGCTCAGGTGCGAACGACTTTAACACCACCAGGAAAGGGAGGCTTGCCACGAGGGATTCAAAGCATCCAGTCAAGGACTCTTAAGGACCTGTAGGAACCAGGGAGGAGAGAGTTCACCCAGAGAGAACCCAGGGGCCACACAGCACCTGGGAGCCAAGAAGGCCAACCAGCTCACCTGGCATCAAGGAGCTGCGCCCAGCAAGCCTAAGATGTGAGGACTAGGAGCAGGAAATGCTAGTGAGGTAGCCTTACATTTGTTTGTGTTTTATTTTCCTATTGCCTTTTCTCGTAGATCACTCAGCGCACCCCCTCAAGGGGAATGGACCAGTTAGATTGGTCTGCCCTCGGAGGCTGATGGAACTGCAGCGGTGCCAGGAGGCTCTGAGGGAATTAACCTTGAACCCAGACAGTCACTCAGTCGATGAGCTGGTCCAGCATTGGAATATCTTGCTGGGGGAGGCCATTGACAGGGTGGCTCCGAGATGTCTACTGCCTCCGTCTCGTCACCCCAGGGGCCCTTGGTTTACTGAGGGACTGAGACTAGAGTGATGCTAGCGTCGGACTCGCTCTGAATCTGACCAACCTCTCCATAGGACCCATTTGCGGTCCTATGTTGAGGCTATGAGGACAGCAAAGAAGGAATTCTTTGCTGCCCTCATAGCGTCTGCAAAGTCGTGCCCAGCAGAGCTGTTCCGGGTGGTGCGGGGGCTGGTCAGTCCGGCCTCCCTCCGCCTGGACGGGGATTTGTCTCAGGCCCGCTGTGAGGAGTTTGTCACCTACTTCGCAGACAAGATCGCTCAGATCCAGAGTAACTTTGACACCAGGTTAGAAGCAGGAAGTGAGGAGCATGAGGTTATGGAGGCACCGTCTGGTTGATCTTTCTGGGAAGAGTTTCAGGAAGTGACGCCGGCTGATGCGGTGGATGTCCTGGGGTCTGTTAGGGCCACTAGTTGTGAATTAGATCCGTGCCCATCCTGGTTGGTGAAAGCCTCCAGGGAGACGTTGAGGACGGTGCTGGCGAGGGTGGTTAACGCGCCCTTGCAGCAGGGGAGGTTGTCATCCAGTCTCAAGCAGGCTGTGGTGCGCCCCCTGCTGAAGAAGCCATCTTTGAATGTGGACGCACTCGCCAGCTACCGTCCTGTCTCTAATCTTCCCTTTTTAGGGACGGTTATTGAACAGGCAGTGGCTCAGCAGCTCCAGGCGATCTGGACAGTATCGGTTTCCTTGACCCTTTTCAATCTGTGTTCTGCCCCGGCTATGGTACTGAGACGGCGTTGGTGGCCTTGGTGGATGATCTCCGTCGGGAGATGGACGCAAGATGTTCAACCTTTTTGATCCTGCTAGATCTCTCGGCCACTTTTGATACCGTGGACCATGGGCTGCTGTTGAGACGGCTGCGAGACCTGGGGGGTCTGGGCAGGACGGTCCTCGGTTGGTTCCGCTCATTCCTCTCAGGTAGATGCCAGCGGGTGGTGCTGGGGGCTGAAGCATCTAGCCCCCGGGCCTTGACTTGCGGCATACCGCAGGGTTCTATTCTGTCTCCACTATTATTCAATGTGTATATGCAGCCCCTGGGGGAGATCGTGAGAGGGTTCGAGGTGCGATGTCACCAATATGCTGACGATACTCAGCTGTACCTCTCATTTTCAACTGACCCAGGTCCTGCTGTCTCATTACTTTCCCAATTTTTGGAGGCCATGGAAGATTGGATGCGGCAGAGCAGACTGAAGCTCAATCCCAATAAGACGAAGGTGATGGTGGTGGGAAGAGCGAGGGAGGTGCTGGCCCCTCTAATAGAGGGGGTTCGCCCTCCTGTTGCTCATCAGGTTTGGAGTCTGGAGGGGGTTTTGGATTCGGGCTTCCGTCTGGATCAGCAGGTGGAGGTGGTGGCTAAAGCTGCCTTTCGCCAGCTGTATCTGGTATGGAGGCTTCAGCCATACATCTCTGGGCCCGACCTGGCCACTCTCATTCACGCCTTCATCACCTCGAGATTAGACTACTGCAACGCGCTCTACGTGGGGCTTCCCTTGTTTCTGGTCCAGAGGCTGCAGCTAGTGCAGAATATGGTGGCCCATCTCCTTACAGGGACGGGTCGGCAGGAGCACATAACACCAGTGCTCCGCGCTCTGCACTGGCTGCCTATAGCGTACCAAGCCAGATTCAATGTGTTAGTATTGATCTATAAAGCCCTGCATGGTCTGGGCCCCTCATATCTCGGGAACCGCCTCACCTTCCGCGCCTCAGAGCGATCCCTTCGGTCTACCAGGGGCACCTTTCTGGAGGTCCCCTGTGTAAAACAGGGGCCACAGTGGAGAGGGCGTTCTTGGTGGCCGGGCCGCGTTTATTGAATTCCCTCCCGGAGGAGGCTTATCTGGCCCCAGGCCTGTTGGACTTTCGATGAGTTTGCAAGACCTGGCTGTTCGCCCAGGCCTTTGGAGGGGAGGGTGGAAGGGGGGAGGGTTTGGGGTTTTAGTGATGTTTTATAAATTGTTGTGGGTTTGGTGCTACTTTTTATTGTTGATGATTTTAGTAGTATTGTGTTTTTATGATATTTTAAGTCACCCCGAGATGCCGTAGGCATGAGGGGGCGGCCAATAAATTTAACAAAATAAATAAGTAAACTTTAAACTGTTTCAAAGCCTTTCTCTTAAACTAAACATGATCTCAGTCCATTCTCTGGGCAAGAAGGCAAGTCTGGGACCTGCAGCCTACACTGCAAGTGAACCTAGTCTTGAGTAAACCTTGAACTGAGTGCTAAGGCCACTAGGAAAATGGGGGTTCCTGCAACAAGGCACGGAATTGGACCATTCCAGCGGCTTAGCCCAGATCCACCCTAAGGGTAATGGGGGGGCGGGGAATCTTGTTAAACTGGGGAAAACAGGGTCTGTGGCCCAGAGTTCCCCTTTGTGACTGGGACCCACTTCCTCATTCCAGCTCCCATTTCCTCAGGAAAAGAGAAAGGTTTTAACCATGCCTCAGGCTGGAGAGAAGGGGGGAGGGGCAGAGAGGAACAGAAAACCAGACAGAATTCTGCTTTTGTTCCCCTCAATAGGTAGCACTGCTGCACACAGACTCTCAAACATCCCTGTGCCATGCTGGGAATGAGCTGCCTCAGGGTCACAACCCAGCAAAACTGTTTAGGCCCCACCCCCTTGCACTCCTGTCCCAGTCCTGCAAGGGGGCACGAGCAGGCACCTCTTTCAAATATCAGGACAGGGGACTGGCTTGCTCCTGCAGAGAGGACTCTTCTGAGCAGACTTGTCAGGTAGGCTGACCCTGCGCACACCCCTGTGAAAGCAGGGCAGTATTAGCCTCTTCCCCTCTATTGCACAGATTCATGGGTACCCCATCACCTGTTCTACAGATGCTGATCCCAAGGTCATTCTTCCAGATGCAGAGCATCATTCTGATACACTTAGTGCTGAGATCAACATTCTTCCATCTTTTGCTCCTAGGTAGGTCACAGTATTTGGGCCTATTCTAGGTTAATAAAGGAAGCGAGTCTAATGTGTGAAAATAAAAAACCCTGTGTGTGTATGTAGGGGGGCTTAAACACCAAACAAGGGTGTCCCCCCCCCCCCTTTGGGTGTGTCAAATTCCCACCCCAACCACTGACAGGGCTGGATTCAAGTGGCAAGTGCAGACTGTGTGATTACACAGGGCCCCATGTGTTGATGGCAGGGAGGCACAGGATGACAACAGGGCAGTGAACAGGCCCTGTGATATAGAGATAGGGAGCCCTGCCACTGAAGAGGATGTTATGTTTAACTGAACATCAAAAAATAATTGTGGCAACATTTTCCTTTTTCTGATATATAAGTAAATTTGTGCCTGAATGGGAACATATTTGGGCCTACCACTCCCATTTCACACTTGGACTTCCCAGGTCCAAAGCCAGCATCCACTACACCTCATGGGTTCTCTAGGCTGAGACTCACCTAACATCACCCAGTGAGTTCATGGCCAAGGGGGTGAAGTCCAGCACCTTATCTACTACACCACACTGACAGACACTAGTGCCAGAACAGGTCTTACTAGGGTTTCTTCAGGTCAGCAGACGGCAAGGGAGGAACTTTAGGCTAAAATCTGCAGGGAATGCTGGCCCTAATAGGCTCCACCCCCATATCTCCAGAATTGCAGGGGTAGAAAAGTGCAGGAGGGGAAGTTCCACCACATCCCTTCCTATAATTACTCCGAAGGCAGGGGTCGGGGCGGGGGTTGCAAGCTGGAGAAATTTTTGTTTCCGGTAAAGAAGAGCTTTGTTTGGATAACGCCGAGCAGGAACAGAGCGCAGCCTGGCCGTTTCTGCCAGCAACCCCGGGATCCGGCTCCCCCAGCCAGAGGCGGATCGCAAGCACAAGCAAACAGGCAGCAGCCCCAGCGACCGGCGCTAATTTAATTATCTCCCCCTCTCCCGCTCCCTCTAGCGGGCCGCGGCTTCCCAGGAACGCCGGAGCGTCTCCCGGGAGCAAATGCAGGGATGGAGCCAGCCAGACACAGGCTTCCCTGCGACGTTCCCAGTCGCCCTGGCATTTACAGACCGCCCTGCAGCGCCTGCATCCTCTCCTCTTCCCTAGCCAGGTGATCGCTCATTCTTCCCGGAGCAGGGAGCGCTCTACCTGCCGCCCCGCTCTCCAATCCGTCGACAGCCGCTCATCTCCTAGCACAGCAGCCCCCTTGCCTGGTCCCACGCCAGGGGCTGTGCCTGCAAATTCAAACCGGCAGCTCGCCGCCGCCAAGTCCCACCTATTCTTTCACTCGCAGCCTCCATTCGCCCGTGCCGGGCACCGCCTTGCCTTGCCTTCCGAGCTAAGGAGGTACTGCAACTGCATTCACACACGCGCGCACACACACACACACACAGAGGTCTTTCATTCAAGCCGGCGCCTTGCAAAGCAAGGCAAGGCATGGCACGGCATGCCCAAAGAGAAAGCCCCCCCGTCTCGTGCACCACTGCTACGCGTGGGATGCCAGGGGGTGGAATGGAAAGACTGGAATGGGCATGGGATATAACGGGGACAGCGGAATGGCCATAGGGTATTATGGGCATGACATATAAATGGGCAGAGTGGAATGGCCATAGGTATAACGGGACGCGTGGGCTGGTCGTGGGATACAACAGGAGAGGGGGGTGGCCATAGGGCACAATGAGTAGAGAGTAGGTGAAATGCCCACATGGTATAACGGTCGGACGGAATGAATGTCAATGAGAGGGTACGTGAGAGTGCGCTTCACCCGTTAGCGCGTCTGTCTGTCAGACCACGATCAACATCCATACATGACATATGTAACCGCCCCCCCCCCCCCAATCACTGCCATTTTGCCCTTTTGCCACCCTGCTGGCTTGACACTGGGGTATATTTCCCCATGGTTTGATGGAAAAAAATTGTCATGAGAGAAATGGGAGAGAACCCTGCTGATTTCGACCCCGAATAGAGCGAAAACTGCCCCCTTTGGGGTCTTGCGTGATCATGGCTTTGAGCAGAGTGGCTTCTACAAACACGGTGGTGCTTGTGACTTCGCACCAGGGGTTGAGGTTTGGCCAGGAGCAGCCAGCCATGCCCCTCGTGGTCCCAATAGCAGAACGGCTGGGTTCTATCAAAGGGGCGCTTCCCACCCGAGTTCCCCCAAGTTCTGCCATTGTTCCCGCTTCCGCGGCGGTCTCCCGGAGTTTGCCTCCGCTCCGCTGCAGAGGGATTCTGCCATCGCTGAGCCCGGGTCAGGAGCAGCCTGTCAAGAGAGCAGACGGCGGGTGCCCGCAGGGCAGTAGGACCTAATGGGAGCCTTTGCCCTCTCTGATCCGCAAGGAGCCAGCCACTGGGAAGGATGATGGGCTGGGCTTGCCCGTAGCAGCCCGGATCGCTTAGGTAGCAAGGCAGCCCTAACTCCCATGCTCCAGCTGGGCTCCCAGGTCCCCTTACCTGCTGGCAAAATGGACAGTCCGGAGCGCCCTCGCAGGCCTCTGCAGCGGGGCATGGAGCATTTTCCGTTGCGGGCAGGAGGCACCTACCAATCCAGCCTAGTATCCCGAGCAAGCACCCAGCTCCCCGCTAGTCACTCAACCTCCTAGAAAGCGGCCACATGAAGCAAGGAGGGAGGGGAGGAAACTAGACCCTTCCCGCTGTCCCTCCTCCTCACTCTCTCTTTCTCTCGGATGGCTCATGTCAGCTACGCTTAAAGCTGCAGCGCTCCATTTCCCCCCCGCGCTGACTCCTGTCCCAGCCGCTTCCTGAAGCTGCCTCTTTAACACCCACTGCAGGTACAGCAGACAAAGGGCTGTTCGGGGCTGCCGTGGCAATTCCGTGCAGAGGCTGCAGCAAAGAGAGGAGACATGGCAGGCTCAGAGATGGCGTTTCCAATAACCACCCAGCCCACTGCCACAGAGAGTGGGAGCCTGCTGTGCCCTTGGCTGCCTTAACCCTTCACCCAGTCCCATCCCCTGTACCCACCCCACACATCACATGCCCCTGTGCGGTGCAGAAGGTCCCAGGGGCAGCCTTTTTCCTGGCAACTGGCACACAAGATGCCTTTGTTCTTCACCCGGCTCTTTACTCACTAGCTGCTAGGTCGCTGCCTGCCACACTGCTGCAGTGCCCTGCTGCTGCTACTACTGCTGCTGGGGGAAGTTATGGGAGCACTGGGAAAGGACAAGGGGGTAATATGCCAGCAGCAAGAGGGGAAAACAGTGCCAGCTGAGCTCCTGTCAGTGTTCCTGTCATGGATTCAGCCAAGATTATCCCAATCACCTATCTAGTCTACACCTAATCAAGCTCTCCCACTGGCAGCAAAGCAGGAGCTGCCCAGGTATAAGGGACATTGCACTGGAGGATGGTGCAACCACCCAGCATCTGTCCAGACAGCAAGCCAGGTTTAATGCCTGGGTCCCTCTAGTGTCATTAATTAGCAGCTATTTCCAATGCGGTAGCAGCTTGCTGTTGCCCTTGCTTCTCCTCCAGCAGTTCAGCGCAGCATCCCACCAGCACCTGGCAATGGAATTCCGAGAACTCACCCCAGGTAGCTTTCTGGGGATCCTTGGCAACATGGGCAGAGAAAGAGCAACCCTCCCCTCCACACAAGTACCCACTTTGCCCAGAATACAGAGGCTGGGTGGGAGCAGGTGTGGTGGAGGCTCGGGTGGCGCTGGTCTCCCACTTATGATAAATGGGTACCTGCCACAGCACCCAAGCCCTCAAAAATCCACTGCTATATCTGCATCTGCAGCAACATCTGTTCCACCATGACTGGCATCCTGACCATGGTCTGCTCCCATTGCCACAGTACCATTCATACAGCATCCAAAAACACACAGCCAAGGTCCTATTTATACTCTGGTTACTGAGCTAGGCAGAGCTCTGTAGTGTTTCCACTGAGGGGCTAGCAGTCCTGTCCTAACAGTCTAGCCTACACCCTGGGCTGCTCAAGTTTCCAGCAGGGGCTACTATGTTTGGGTCATGCTTGCACAACTGTAGCCAGGTCACCCTGACTCAGTTGCAGACAGGGCCTCAAGAAGATAGACACAAGCTGAGACATGCTCTAGGAAGGGTGAGGAAGAGGGAATCACTCACAAGAGGCATGAACGATGCTGCCATCACAGGATATTAAGATGTCTGGGGCCAACAAACCTGTTTCAGGACCCACATGACACACTCTACTCCCCTTCTCCTTGGGCAGTTCATTTCAAGGGCCTCGCTCTTCCTTGTTTCACACTGACCAGTGTCGTTGCTTTGTGATCAGCCGTCCTGTCAAGAGACTGGGTGCAGCCAGGTGAACCGTGGCGGCCCGATCCCTGCATAGCCTCCTGTGGGGGGCAATTGCTGCCACCACACTGTAAGGCCAGCATGGGGAGATAGGCAGACAGTCACGCGGAAGCCGGGTGGGCCGGCTGTTACCAGAGCTGCTGCCACAGCTAGGGCAGGCTGCGGCACCGGTCACACAAGCAGAAACCCTTCCCACCTCCCTCCCCCAGCCCCATCAACTTCCTGCTCCCAGTCGTGACAACAGGTTGCCTGCCGCTCAAGAGTCTGCAGTGGTGCTCCCTGTGTGGTGGAGCAAGCATGGCCTAGGCACATGAGTTGCCCCGCCTTGGGCAGCATTATCCCATATTGGGTAAGGCTGCTTTGTGACGGGCCTTCGGAATTTTTCTGAGGATGCATCACATAGCAGACAGCTGCTCCCTGCCCTAGGGTGGGGGAGAACATGTGGCAGGCGGTGGCCACACAATTCACTGCATCACATGGCTCAGCTACCCAGAGTGGGGTAAGGCTACCCAAGACGTGGTAACCTCCCCACTCTGTCTTGTGGGACTTCACCTACCTCAGTATAGCTTGGTAGCTGGGGGTTCCCTACCATTCATCCTGGGTCATGAATTTTGAAATCAATTTCTGGAGACCATATTGTGGCTTTATTTACACACATATATTACTTGTAATTGCTATTTTATTCATCGTATTTTAATACATACTAAGAAAAACATTCTTGTAGCTTTTGGAAGGGCCCTGAGCTTCGGTCCCTGGTACAACTGTGGGTGTTTTTAAACAAGTACCATGGGAGAGGGGTCCTTGGCTGCTGAGTGGTGCAGCTGCAGGGCACCCACACACGCAACATGTGTGGGGAGTGCTTCAAACGAGCGGCTCACAGCATGGCTGTCCCCGGGGCATTTTTCAGGAGTGTTCCGTGCGTGGCCGTGAGTGACCACTGCATGGGTCAAGGGAGTGTGCCTCCCCTCGCATCGCTGTCACAGGAGAAGTTGGATTCGTGGACAGTCGGGGGGCCATGCGTGGATGCATCTCATTTAAAAACATCTTCTATCCCCATTCCCTTTCTCTCATCAGGCCTGATGGTAGAAGCAGGTCTCTAGGCCATCCATATTGTCCTGGGGGAGAGGGTATAGAGATCTGAGTAGAGATTGGTGGATTGCTCACTGGGATCCAAAGAGAGACAGGGACAGGGAGTTGAGGAGCACAGACAACCAGCAACGACAGCTCAGCCACAATGATGCTGAAGCCCCCAACCTGCAGATGAGTCAGACCCCATGAGTAAATCTCCAACTGCTCTGCCTGACAATGCATAATAATAACAAAGACCATTGAGGGCCTAATTCCACTACCACTAAAGATACTGAAAAGTCTCCCATTAACTCTGATGTGAGCTGGACTGGACTGCTAGGGTTTCTCTACATGTGGTAACGGGCATGTTTTTCACTAACAGGTGTAGAGACAGAGGCTATTTGTATTTAAATACGTTAAAGGGTCAGGGTGAACCATACACGCTGGTTTGTGTAGCAGCTTGTCTACACGGCCTTTTAACATGTTATCCAGTATGTGTAAATATCCTTCCACCACATGCCCACCTGCTGTGTAGATGAACCCTTCCTCAGCACCTGGCAGAATGACCTTTCCCCCCATCCTGCATTTGAGGGTTGGTCATGTATTAAGATACAGGTGGGACTGCCCTGCAGGTGTTTTGCCTTTTCTCTACTGCCTTTGGTCATATTTCAATGGCTCTGTGAGCTCTACAGTCACAGTGGCACAGAGAGGGTTAAACGCAGTGCTAGCAAAGCTGCTGCAGAAACTGGTCCCTGTGGGCTCGGAAATAAGTAATTCCTTCCTTGCGTTTTCCTCTGCCTTTCTAAGGCCTTTCTCTCTGCTCCTACATTAGCGAGCCCTCAGACTACCTCACCCTCTGCCTTGTTTATTCCTGGGCCCAGGAAAGCAGGAAAACAGCAAGAATTGTTCCCAGGCTTGTGCTGCCAGATCAGGATGGAACCTCCAGCTTTTTCAGAGCCTTATTCATTAGCAGCATGTGCATGCATGTGTATATGTATGTGTGAGCGTGTGTGGATACATGCATGCCTATGCCAGCAGTGTGTGTACATGCATGTGTGTGAACGTATTGCCAATGCAGTTCGATGCACCCAAGCTTTTGCTCCTTAGAAAAGGCTCTGTGGGGATAGAGGCCAAGCAAGCATACAACCCACATTGTCCCCTGTCTATGAGCCTCAGTTCTGGTTTTAAGGAGCCCCATGGCTCATTCAGCCCTTAGACTCTCTGCTGAGATTGCTCCCAAGGAAGCCAGTCAGTGCTAGTTACTTCTCAACCCCTCCCAAGACAGTCCACATTCAAACCAGAGAGAAGAGGTGCTCCATAGATCATCCCCAATCCCATCTAGTCTCTTCAGCACTGGCTACTAATAGGGTCAAAACAAAACATGCATGCTGCCCAACCCCAAGTGCTGAAAATGTATTTTATTTTAAAGCTCTGTAATGAGCCAGATGGTCCTTGTCATTCTGCATGTCACACTGGATCAGATCTGCTTCTTACCTGTGTTCAATGGCACTGCACTCTTTGTGCAGATGGTCAATCATTTCCCTTGGATAGCGATTATAATTTCATAGCGCACTCAGCTAAGAGTGCTGTCAGGGTTTGTTCTGGTGATATCTGTACGTGGGGCTACTGGCTGCAGTAAATAGCTGCAGCAGAGACAGCAGCCTCTTCTAAGCCTTCTCTTCTAGAAACAGTGGACTGGAAGACAGGGGGCCTGGATTCTATTCCCAGATTTGCCACTGACCTGCTCTAAAACCTTGGGCAAGTCACTTGCTCTCTGCATTTCTCCTCCTTTCTGTATGTCTTGCCTATTTGGGCAGTGATCCTCAAAACAGTCTCCCAGTAACACACACATTTTGTTTCAATGAAGTATGTGCTGGCATGCTTAATTCTCCTTTGGAGTTAGCACCCAAGAGAGAAAAGACCCTAACACAAGAAATGCAATCAGCAACTATCTGTACCAGCAGCCCCGGAGACTCAGGCTTCATATTCCTGCTACTGAGATGCAGCCAACTCTGGGGATGAACACGGAGCACACAACAACATGGTATTAAACTAGGTATTCAATGGAACACTCATTCACAATTTGACCTCACTGCTAGGACGTTCCTCATGTATCCACCTTTGTCCAGAGATCTCATTACATACAGAAATCACAAGCTCCATGGGCTATATTCCTGCCCAGAACATTGTCTTCCAGCTACTACAGATGCCAGACCCACACGGAACCTGACAGCTACAGCCTGCCCAGAGAGCACCCTGATCAAGGCCTGTATCTCCTTGCATTCCCACAGAGCTGTGCCGCTATCCAGACACAGAGCATTTGGCTCTTCTCCTCCACCTTCCCTCCTGTTGGTAGCTTGGCCTGTTCCTCCCTCCAGCCATCAGCCAGCTCACAGGGGGCAGAGAGCTACAAGGGAGACTATGCTGCTTATGTTGTCAGTACCTTAAAGAGACAGTCTCAGGGCTGTCATATTGCGTGCACAGCTGAGAGTCAGTTCCCTGTCATCAGCCAACTTGGCAGCCTGAACCCACCAGTTGTCTGCAACAATTTTGGCTGTGGCATGTCAGGCTCGAATCCATTCAACCCCCTGAGATTGCTGGCATCCCTGAACTGGCTAAAGGAAGGAATAAGTCCCTTATCAGGCCCCCTCTAGTGAAGGCTGGAGTGATGGGGCCAGGGCAACTGAGCTCCCATTTCCAATGATCCCCTGAGCTGCTTGCTTCATTGTACTGGACCATTTCTATTCAGTTATGAAAGCTTAGCCTTACACTCATGTAAGTTTGTTCACACACAACAGCTACTCACAGTAACCATGCAGTCTACCCTGGGGCATTCACATGACGCACAGAGGGGAAAAAATCTCCATGTCACTGGCAGACAGGGGCAACACAAGGGAAAGTGTCTTCTCCTCCCAATTTCCAGCACTGAGGCCCATGATGAAATAGAATTTTCATGCAGTCTGGAGCCTTCATTCATTACTCTCAAGATGCTGTGAGTAGCTAAGCAAAGTAGGAGAGACAAGTTCAGAGCACCACAGCTCACCAAATCACCTATCCTGCTAGCCAGGGGCTGATGGACTTTAGCTTCCCATAAAGAGAGAGAGGCACTTAGTGTAACTGAGAGCAGAGTCGGAGCTACACATACACACTCATCATAATTTTGACAACTGCATTTGGGCAAGGGCTGCATGCAGTTCCTTGGTAGCCTAGGCTACAGAAGTGGAGCAAACCTCTGACCTGGACCATTCAGCTGGCAGAGTATGCTCCAATGAGGGCCAGTCTCAAGCGGGGCAAGTAGGGGCCATGGCCCAGGCCTTGTGGTTGGAGAGGCCCCCGCAGAGAGACCAGTCCTCATAGCCACAGGCCCAGTGCTCCTGAGGCAGGCTATTTCTGCAGGACCCGTCTTCACACACATGCCTTTCAGCCCCAGGGTGGCTGTTTCCTGTCAGGCCCTGTTCCCTCTCTCCTCACTTTCAATAAATCACCGATCCCTGAATCCCTCCGGCCAGAGGGTGTGTGTGAAAACGAGAGAGAGAAAGAGCACTTGTATGTATGTGTGCATATGGGAAAATGTGTGTGTGCATGTGTGAAAGGTAACACTTGTTTGTTTTTGTACACAAACATGAGACTGTTAAATGTTAAAGGGGTGGGGCTATGGAGGGCAGGGCCATGGGGCCCCACATTTTATATTTGCCCGGGGCCCTGCAAATTCTTTTTTTTTTTTTATTAGCAGGCCCTGCAAATTCTAAGGTCTGCCCTGGCCCCAATCACGTCTCCTTAGTCACAAGTAGGGGGGGGAGGTGATCAACACATGGAACTATTCAGGGTAGAAATGGGAAAACAGGAAACTCTTGGAGGTGCCCGCTCTTCCCTACAAACATTGGTATGGAGAGGGGGAGCCTCCACTGAGTTGGTGGCAGGAAGCCAGGGTGGTGTTACACAGCTCCTCTGCTGTCAGGCAAGTGTGTGACAGCTGAGGGATCATGGCATGTGTGGATCAGGCACCTGTTCTTGCTGGGCCTCAGGATGAGAGCCTATGCAGAGAGCCATATATATATATATATATATATGCGTGTGTGTGTGTGTGTGTGTACACGTACATACACATACATATGCACACACACATACCCAAGGTAGCCTTGACATTCTCAGGCCTTTGAAATGCACTTTAGATATACAACAGTCTTATTCATCCCACCCAGAACACTATTGATGATGAATCTGGGGATAGCCCACATACCCTTATGCATCCTGAAGCCTAGACCTCTTGATACTCCTTGGTGTAAGAGCCCTTGCCCTAGACCTCAGTGCCACCAGGTGGCACCCGGGGCCATGCATACCCAAAGCATCTGACTGGCCCTGAAAATCACTGCTGCCGGTACACAGTCCTTCAATTACCCTGAGGGGTCTTGGGTTGGGTACCCAAACTAAAAGGTTGCTTTGGAAACTGAGAGCAAAACTGTCGATCCATTGATGTCAACGGCTCAGATTCCATTGACTTTAATGGTGGAGGATTGTGCCTCGAGTGGAAAATGAAAATCTTTCCATTGTTTCATTAACAACAGGCCAGAGATGTCTGGCTGATATTGGAGAGATGAAGGAGCCCAGGCACCACAGAAACATCAAGTAGAGCACCAAAATACCTTAGGTGCTGGGAAGCCTCCCACAATGTTACTGTTATTGATACACCACAATCATATCTGCACAGCGCTTCAAAATACAAGGCCTCACTAAAGTGAAGGAAGTCTTGCTGACACGGCACTTTGAGAATTGGAGCCATAGGGGGAAATGGTCTTGGCCCTAAAAAGCTTACAAGCTAAATAGACAAGGGGAGGGGTGGTGATTAGTCCAAAGTCACACAGCAGCTCAGTGACAGAGCTGGAACAGGACTGTGAAATCCAGACCAGTTCTCTTTCTACTGGCCCATATTGTCTCTCAGTAGAGCTCCCAAGCTCCTCTACTGCATTCTTTGACAAGCTTAACAGCAAATGGCCATGACAACTGTTTCTTAGCAGGCCTCATGCTTACACAGGTATCTAAGGAGCAGAGAAGGCAAGGCATAACCCGTCCAGTCCTCTTCTCCCCAGGTCTCGTCACAAGGCCCAAGGATGCGTGCTGTATGTCTGCTGCATGAGGTGAGCCAGGGGATTCAGGAAACAAAAGGGTTAATGACATTTTGTTTGCATTCAAAAAATGCTGCAAGGCAGAGAAGGGGCTGGAGAGACAGGGAGAGGGGCGGGGAAGAGGCTAATTTGCCAGAGAGCTTCTTGGTATGTGTCTGTATGTGGTTAGAGGAATTAGAGGGGGGGGCAGGACAGAATGGATTAGGAACCCAATACAGCTGCATTCTCCTGTCATTGGCTGGGAGAGCACCAAACAAATTCAAACTAATCAAACCAGGGGAGGCGGGGAGGAGGAGGTGGAAAGGTACAAGCAGATTTAGGGTTAGGGTTGGTTGCCTTGATCAGAGACGAACAACAAAGAGACCACTAAAGCTTTCATAGGGCAGAATCTCGTTTGTTCTCTCAATAGAGTTCTGCTGTAAATGACTCTGAGATCCTGGCTCCATTCCCAGGCTGCAGGTGAGGCAGAAATTAATCTGCTTTGAGTTAATTTCTGTTTAGAAAACATACATGGGGTGTGTGTAAGCCTCTTGCTTCCTTCTGTAGCACCCAGAGAATGCAGCAAATCCAGCTGTCACTAGGGTTTACAGCCATTGCTACAGTATCAAACATGGACAGCAGTAGGGATCCCCTGCTTCCCTAACATGGCACTGGGAACTGAGGTGAAGCGCCAGACACTTTGGGTGATGTACTGGATTATATGCCATACACAACAGAGCATCGTGCACACTCAAAGCCACTTCATTTCAATGCTATGGTAAGTACCAATTTACCCACTCCCCTTGGGGGACACTTTTAAAAAGTAGTACACGCTCTACTGTCCAGAAAGAAAACAGAGTGTCCGATTTCTCTCCCCACTGACCCAGGGTGGATTTGTTAGAAGGCAGCAAAGACTTTAGGTTGGGCCCGGGGGGTGTATCATTGCTCACAGGAAACAGAAATTGTGATTGCTGGTACAGGACTTTGTTCCTCTTCCTGTCCTCTTGTTTGAGCCCCTAAACTCAAAGGCCTGAATTACAAAGCAGGAGCAAGAGTTAAATGTCATAACATCAAATCCTGCTAGGGACACTGCAGCAGGGCAAGGTGCCGTGCTCTCTCAGTGCCTGTAGCTGGCCTGGGCTCCCTCTCTTCCACGTCACTTTCACTTAATTGGATAGAAAAACAATTAGCTCCCTAAGCCAATATTTGCATTTGAGGGGGGAGGGTGGGCTGGCACTTCTGGCCTGCAGCCAGGTTAACGGGGGTGGGGGTGGCTCTGGCTTCCTGCTCAGGGATCTGCCACTTAGTTTCCTTCAAGCCCTCAAAGCCAATTAGAAAACCATTTTGAGAGCTTGTGCTGCCAAAACCTCACATTTCCTTCCTCTGCCAGGAGGGAAAATACCCTGTGACATGTTGTCCTGGCCCAGCCCTGGAGAAAGTCTGCTCCCCAGGCCTGGGTCAGCACTTTTCCTCTCAGAGCTATCCTACCAAGTGGTTGTTTGGGCCTGGAAGTGTTTAGTTGATTAATGGTGCCATACTTGCCCTATAACCTCAAATCACAAGCTCTTCCACAATTCCAGCTCGGACTCCAGGTTTGCAGTGGGAGCCATGGCTGCTTTCAGTCTGCAGCAAAGAGCAGCATCCCCTGGAGTCAGTGGATGTGACCCCATTTAGGGGCCTATACCTGCATCTCAGGCTGAGAGCTGGGAAACAGACATCTGTCTCGTAGCAGTATTCCTGGTAACACAGCTGTCCCACAGCTCCCTGCCCTCAACTTCTCTATCACTCCCAACTCAGTGGCGCTCATATCTCCTATGTCAGCCTTGCTGCCTTTGTTCCATCAATGATGCTGGTTTCTCACACAGCCACCTTAGGGGTTTCTTCTTGGCTGCCTCCCACGGGTGGACTATCCTTCCCATAATTACCTGTAAAGCAACTCTCCTCTGTTCATGAGCTACCTGTTTCATGGTGTCTACAAGTCACAAACCACTGGCCAAGATGGTGTCGCTGGTTGTCATCTTACACTGCAAGGTCTTTGGGGCAGAGACTACCTGTACAAACCCAGCACAGTGAGGCCCTGTTCCCCATAGGCACTCTCAGGGCTACCGCAGCCACTGGTGTGTCACGATAGTAATAAAACCAGCCACACGCAAACATATACCCCAGTCCTGCCTGACTCCTCCTCCCAGCCTTGCTTGTTTGAACCCCCTGGTGGCCAAGCTACCAGATCCCGATACTACACATCAAATGAACCCTGGATCACAACCGTAGCCCCAAGTAGAGATGCTAACCCAGCCCAGACCCCAAATCCTCTCTCCAGCTCATTCACAAACCCAATCTAATAGGGTGAGGTCCGAGGGATCTGCTGTAAATCTGGTGAAGCAAGTGTCCCTCATTACCTGTGCAGTGCGGCTGTAAACTCTGTTGCTGTGGGGACTGGCAAGTGGGGAAGCGTCACTGCAGTGAGGGGGTGAGAGTTGTACCCAGCTTGGGAAGCTTCCCCACCCTCTGTCCAGGGAGAACAGTGCTGCGCTGTGAGGAGGAGCAAGCTCCCTACTCACCTCCAAATATTCCTGTCCCAGGAGGCGCTCAGTTCCTGGCTGCAGTGCTCACTACAGCCCAGACTAGCCCATCTCCCTGTGCTGAGCTGAGAGAGCTCAGCCTCAGTCACACACCCAGCATTTGGGACACTTAGCCCTGCTTCATTCCAGCCCCGAGAAGCCTGGTAATGGTGGGGTCCAATTTCCTGGGGTTAAGCCCAGAAGGGAGCAGAGGTTCACACAATCCTATTATGGTGCTTTTCAATGGTTACCTAATTGTGGCAATAACATCAGCAACAAATAGGAACCATGTGCTCTGGCTGTAGTGCCACCCAGAGCTGCTGAGGTCAGCCGGAATCTAACCTGCATTCATACTGCCGGAGAAGAAGAGCGGAAGGCAGCAAAGCCCTACATAGGAGACTGCAGAAGGCCCCACCTCTAACTGTTCTTTAACAGTGAGGTGAAGGCTGGGGCCCAATTTATAAATGGGGAAACTGAGGTATCAGGCATGGAAGTGGCTTATGCAAGGTTACACTCTGCAACGTTGGCAGGGTCAGGAGCAGAACCCAGGAGTCCTCCCAGTTCAGGGCTCTGTTGTACTGGCCATGTCAGGAGCTCTGTGCATAATATGGACTTTTAAGCCAAGCTCATCTTCTCCCCTCTGCTTTGTTCCCCTCACCTTGGCAAAGCAGAGCTTTCCAACTGGGGCACTATCTATGGTGGCTTTGGGCACCATCTCTGGCTGGTCTGTAGGACTCCAGGCTGGGATATGCTGCATGCACACCAAAGCTCTCTAGCCATGAGGGTCCTTCCCTAAATTGCCAGGGCTGCAAAGCCAATCAGCAGGGCTCAGGGCAGACTCTCCAATTCACCAGCCTCTTGCTGCTATGAAGGCAATGCTGCCCAGCCTTTGCTGTTTACACTGGAAGAGCGCTCCCACCCCAAAACCATTTCTAGGAACTATGGGACACAACCAGTATCTGGGTGCACACTATTCCTGCACCTTAGCAAAGCAACCAGCGGACAATGGCTGGAGATCTAGGATCCCAGTACAGCCTTGGGTCAGAACACAAGCACTAGGAACAGCAGCACCTCTCTCGCTCCTTGGGAAACAGGACCAAATACCGTAGTAATCAGGCCATGACCCTGCTGTCATAGCCAATGGGAAAGCTCCAGGGTGGCGAGAGTGCTGATCTGTAGCTGCTCTACTCCCATCACAGCATGGGGATGCACCAGCCTCTCAGTCAGGGGTGGGGAACCTTTACCCTCCCAGGGGCCACTTTGAAAATGAGTACAAGTTCTGAGGGCTGCAAAGAAGTTTGGGCTGGAGATGTTTAAGGGGTGCACTCAGGAAGTGGAGTGTCCTCCAGATCATGGATTTGTCCCTTATCCTTGTGTACATGCCCTCATCTCTTTTTCCTTACCCTGAACTCCATTTTTCAGTGCCTGGAGGGTAGGAAATGGATCCAGGGGCCACATAACAACTAGCCCCGGGCTACATTTGTCTCCTGGGCATGAGGTTCCCCACCCCTGCTCTTGATGCTGGATCAGGGCTGTCTGGAGCCCACATTCAGGGAAAGGGCAGGGTATACATTTACATAAAAATAAATAAATATTTTGCCTGTGACAATTTCTGGCTGGTCTCGGCCCAACAAAGGACGAAAATGCTCCACAAACAGTATCCCCACCTTCAGCAAACACAAGCCCCAGTCCTGGCCTGAAGCCCCCTCTGCTGTTCAGTCCTGGCTACTCCCCCATAGGGTCAGGCTATGGATGGGGACTGACAGTCAAATCCCCTCACTTGGGTTAGCAGAGACAATATAGGCCCGTGCGTTTAGGAAAGAAAGGTTTGTACTGGAGCCAAACAAGAGCTTCACACCACACCCAGCCAGTCATACGCAGCTCCTAGTAGTTCATACACACCCAGCCATGTATGCAAGGAGCCGTGTTCACTGCATTTTCCTTTTTGGTAGCAATGGGGAAACACAGTGAACATGGGTTCCTGGCTATATGCCACACACCCCATGTTTGTACACAGAAAGCTAACCACATATCTACACAACCCTGCTTCACATACACCCCTCCCATACTCTCACATCCAGAGTTATATATACAAGACACACACACACCTCCCCCATATACATGCAGCCAGACAAATATGTACACAACCTTCAATTCACACATACATCCTCTTGACATGACCAGCTCTGCGTGTGTGCAAACTCAGTGTATATTTAGCCAGACTGCTATATAAACAACTCCACACATGCCTCTCTGCTTACAACTCATACCTACCGACACACTTTCCCACATACATACAGCCTTATATACTCTCTCTCAAACACCCTGACCCCCTCTTCACTAAACCCCTGCCCTGCACACCTATCCATCCAAGACTCTCCACATGCACACAGACACATGCCTCCCTGACACACCCCTCACAGAAAGTAAGCCAGTCAGCCGCTGAGTTGGCCGCAGATCCCTATTTCCTATATTTAGCCTGTTCCCTGTGGGGTGGGGAAACCCGCGCTAATAAAAGCCACATTTTATTTCACCTACATCTGCAAAAAAGCACCCACTTGCGAGGCAGAGCAGCCACAATTGCAGAGTAACCAGAGAGGAGCTCGCTGGCGTATCACTCAATTAAGGCATCGTGTTTTGGCTGACGTGGAGAGCGAGGGGTGCCAAAGACACAACTGGCGGGTGCTGTCCCAGCATCCCAGATTCCATCAGCCTGACCCAGACAGATTTCTCCAGGTTGCGGGAAGGAGCGAGAGGGCCAGCTGGCCCAGGGCCAGCACAATTGGCCACAGCTGTTCTCCAAGGGCCAAGCACACTGAAAGAATAGGATATTACTCCCTGGGAGCTAGAGAGGGAGCTGGCGGCCTGCCTGGAGCTCACTGTTGCTGTTGATTCAGAGTGAATGATCAGGAAAGAGGGCCATTTGCCTTGGGTTGGAAGCTCAGGAGGCAATCTTCACACTTTAAAATCAATGGGAGATTGGCCATTGACTTATAAGTTCAGGAGTCAGATTCAGGCCTCTGTGACTAACTGTCCCCTTGCTTAAACCAGTTTAGCCTCAGTGAATGCAGCATGTCACTCCTGATTTACACCAGGGTGACTGAGAGAAAAGTTCCAAGGTGGATAACTCCAAGGTGCCTAAATCCGAAAGGAGAGCAGGAGGCTGCATTCTTAGAGCTGAGATGTTACAACTAACTGCCTCTGCACACCTGTGTTTTGGTCCTGGTTGCCCTCTAGGTGCTCTGCTTGAGGATATATGTGCAGCATGGAGCTTAGCCCTTTGGAAAGGCTGCCTCTGTATGTCCTGATGGGAGCTACTGGACTCTGGTGCAGATCTAGTAAATGGGTCTTATTCATGTCAAGCACTAGAAAGGAACAGAAACTTGAAATACTTTGGCCCAATTCTCCCACCTCCACCCCCATTCCTGTGTGTGTTGCTGGCTCCGTGTGCAGTTCCTGGAAGATGAGGCATGGATTTCTGTGCCCACTGGAATGGACTTTGTCCAATATCTATTCAGCAAGGGCTTTAGGGACTCAGAGCACATATCTACACAGAGACGTTTAGTGGGAGGTACAATACAGCAACATTTATCAGCAACAGCCCTTCACACAACTACAGTATCCGTCAGAGAAGGAGCTTCAAGCACCCTACTGAGATCGCTAACTCTGCTTTACAGGGAGAGAAATTGAGGCATACGGACAGGATATGCCTGGCCCAAGGTCATAGAGCAAGTCAGTGGCAGAGTAAGGAAAAGAAGCCAGGCCTCCTGATTCTGCCTCTTCCTATGATCACTCTCCATGAGTAGCTCTTCTCTGGGTGTTTTTACATGAGACACCCTCCATGCATGGGCACTCACCGTCCACGTGTGGGATGTCTTGTTTGAATATGGTGCATGGGGGTGCACACTCCCATGACCCACGCACTGCCTACCCTGTCCACACACGGAGCACTCCAGGAAAATCCCGTGCCCCGTGCATGACCAGGGTGGGCGGTGCATGGACGGGGCAGCCATGTGTGGGGCTGCTTGCATGGAGCACCCCCACATGCACAGAGCCCACGAACCCGCCCCACACAAGCACCGTTGCTTACCTCGTCCGCCTTTCTCATTTAAAAACACCCTCCATCTCCCATGCTGCAGTGCACACACATTGCAGTGAACTGGCCCTGCTTTTAAATGGCCTGATCCATGGTATGTGCCGAAGCCTGGGGTATAAGGGGTTAACTTCTCCCTTTCTCTGGGCAAGCCAGTTCCCTCCACTCTTTTGCCCTGCTCCCTCACCCTAGGGATGAGAACCTGCACCCAGACCCCATGAAAGGCAGAGATTTATCAGGGAGGGGAAAGGGTTCCCAGCTAATTTCTGCTTATTAACATTCAGCAAATATTTATACAATAGCAAAACAGACTGAAACATCCTCCCCTGCAATATACAGCCCCCGCAGTTTCATGCAAGACAGGCCGGCCCAGGGCGCTCATACATACAGCAGAGGCTTGCCGGCCAAATATCCCTCCATCCTCCCTCTCGGTTTTCTCTTGGCTGCAGAGGTGGTGATGACCTCATGGGCTCTTCCTGTGTGACCATCCCTTGCTCAACCCTCTTATAATCTCCCCAAACTATCAGGAGGTTTGGTGAGTAAGGTTGGCTGCTACTGACTGGAGGCAGAGGCTGGTCAGCCAGCTGGAAATCCTACGAGACTGTAGCTGCAGCAAGTTTGCTGCTTCAGATGGGGTGATGCCAGGAAAAGACAGAGAGGGTTCCCCCCAGCTCCCTGTGACTTACTGGGGAACCCAGCCAAACAGCTGCTCTGAGCTCCAGGCCATTGAGAAAAGCCAGCCAGGTCAGAGTGCAGGGAGGGGAACATGCCCAGTGTCTGCACCAATCACAGCCCTGGCTACGTGGGGCAGAGTCCAAGGCACCTTAGTCTTTCTATCTTCACTTTCAAGGGGAATCTCACCCAATTCATCCTCTTTTAGATGTAAATATAGAAGTGCCTGTGCCAAATTATGCCCTGTCTGCAAATCTCACCCTCAATAGCCTCTCCAAAATCCTGCCTATCAGTGGAGACCCCAAATAGCCCCATCTCCATATATTAATTTCTCCCTTGGTACCTTATCCCTGGCACTGTCCTTTACAAATAGTGTGCTGCACCCCAGGGGGCTTCTAGATCCAGTAGCAGGCATGCCACGGGGGGTCATCTCCAATTACTCTATACTCTCAGCAAGGGAGTCCATCCAGTTTCAGTCAATCTGTCTGGCCAAAGCCAACGTATTAGTCCCAGGATCCTGCATATTCCCAAGACCACCCTGCAAGCTGTTGCAGGCTGACAGTGCTCAGGGCACTAAGCAGGGTTGTAGCTAGGTGGGAATGGGCCCACCATTCTAGATAGGTGGTAGGCTAGGTGGGAATGGGCACACCCTAGCTGGGCATAGCTAGGTGGATGCAGAAAATGGAATGGGCCCCCTGTTGGAGCACTCCATTCCAGTGTGCATATACATTCTACATGCCTTTGGGCCCCACCACACCTATTATAGGTATTAATATATCTAATAGCTAGGCACTTATTATAGTTACACCCCTGGCATTAAGTCTCTGATCCACTTGGCCCCTTCTGTCTTTTCTCTGTATGCCAAAGTCTCTTGTGTTGCCTTGCCATAGAGCCAAACTGGGCTCTGTGCTAGGGATGCAAAGAGGCTGGTTAAATGGTCCAGAGCCATTCACCTCTTTAATATGGAAGCATGATGCATGGCCCAAACTACAAGGCCCAGCATGCATTGCTCCACCTAGATGCCATTAGCTTCCACAGCATTATACAAGACCTACACTTGTAGTTTCCAAAGGCAGCAACCCATGTGTTAACAATGAAGGCTGTGGCAACTGGTTCATGGCAAGCCACTGCTTGTGTGAAGCTGCCAGTGAGATTCCACTTGGGTAGTGTGTGACAAAGAGTAGGAAAGCAATATACATAACACACATGAAACATACATTTATATGATGTGAGCACTGTATGTTAATATTTTATAGCCATGTTTGGTGTCATACCACCCACAATTAAGAGAGGAATGTAAACATGATGAAATAGCAAATGGAAACATTGTATGTAAGAGATATGAAATGAGAATACATTGTGAGTTATGTAACTGAAGGGAAATTCAAAAACAGGCTGTGAGCTCAAAGAAGACAGTCACTCTGTTTGAGAGGGACAGGTTGAATACACAAAGCCAATTAACTCCTCAATAGGGGGTGTCACTGTCAAAGCCACTGCGTACCCAAGGCACCACATCTAGGGAAACCTTTGGAAGAATTGAGGTCATCAAGAGACAAAGGAGAGAGATTCAGTCATCCTGAAACTGGCCAACTCTGCAACGGCCAGAAAGAACCTGCACCCACCCAGTTCACATTGTATGAGAGGATAGTGTGCACGTAGGGGACAGGGAGTGGGAGGCCATGTGCAGGAGACAGCACTATGTGGCCACCCCTCCAGTTAAAGGCCCCTTTTACACTGGTGGCACCCACACATGAACACCCAGAAGTCTGGGTGTTCATGCGTGGGTGCCACCTGTGTAAATCCCACAAGGGTGGGTGTGTGAGCTCCTGCTCACATGTATGCACACCCATCCTCATGCCTGGAGACACTGGCGAAAATGGTGGTGCCTTTCTGCGTGGGGGTGGGTGTAGATGGGTGTGTGCCTGACTACACCCTCCCCTCACCCAACGCACATGAACACACACCCCACCGTGGTCTGTGTAAAAAGGACCAAAGTTGTGTCTTGCCCTAGTTATGAAAGCATAGAGGCTTGTACAATACTGTAAATACCTCTGTTTAATGAGCTCTCTCTGTTGTAGCTGGAAATGCTGTTTATTGCAGGACTGTGTGGCAAGCCCTCCACTGTGCATGCTCACCCCTATCCCCATGCTCCAGTCACTGGGGAGATCCAGAGTCCTGCAGTGTCCTTCCTCTCCAAGGGCAGCCTTCTCATCTGGAACTACTTAGCCTGCTACCATCTGCCTCTGCAAAAAAAAACCTCCAATGACACCTTCAAAGCCACCAGGCATGAGCATCTCCTTGGGGGTCTGTTCTATTGCCTCCCCTTCCCTGCAGCTTACTGCTCCTTTACAGACCACCAGACAACTTGGTCATTGAGCTAGAGGAAGCTGAAGACAAACAGCTGGTCATGGAAGAACAAGTAGGAGAAACAGAAAGAGACAGAAGGATAAAAAAGAAAGGAGGACGGGGACTTTAGAACATGAGTCACTTTCAAAGCCACTCTAGGCAGAGCAGTGGAACGACAAATGGTGCAGAAGTACACCCGTGGCAGTTCATAGAAGCACCTGGTGTATTCTCCTTGCTAATTCAAGGCACGCTCGCTCTCCCTCCCTCCTTCCACTTTTTCCCTCCCTCTCAATAATTTGCATTTGATTACAGAGTTGTCCCAAACAACATGAAAGAGCATCACGAGCATCATGTTGTTTGCAAACCATGAACTGGGGACAACTGCCATACACACATGCTGTGTTCAGCATACAAGTTGTCTTCATATATCAATGGAAGAAGTCAGTACTGTTCTACAGGACCTCTGTAACAGCCAGGGGTACGTACACAACAATCCCCAAACATCAGGAGGAGAGCATGCACACTGTCTCCTTCATACACATATGCACATACACAGTTCAAACCTCAGTGCACCAGAGCTGGCCTTAAACTCTTCTGTCTCCTTCATATGGTGCAAACACAGAAGCCATTAATAGCATGCATTCATCAGCCACAGACCTCAAGGCATTTTGCAGAAGGCATGTCAGTGTCACTCCTCCCATTACAGAGGCAGACTAAAGAGGCTTGGGCCTGAGTTTGCCAATATCTCTTCCAAGTGCAGTGACTGCTTCTGAAAAGCTCAGTTTCTAATTTCGACACCTACCCATTTCTGCACAGAAACACCTGCTCTGGAGCAGAAGGAGAAGAACAGTGTGATGCCCTCTTGTGTTAGCCTGTGGAATCAGCATTGCTGGGAGCCCAAGTCCTGATGGAGGAGCTTCATTCTAGCTCAGGCAACAAGCAAAGGCATGGCTGTAATGGGGACTGGTGGTGCAGCTAAACAGGAGCCCATGAGCCAAGGGGCCCATGCTCCCTGGTGCAGCTACACCCCCACCACTGGGAGAGGGAGGGTCCCATTACATATTCTGCACTGGGGGCCATTCCAACCTTGCTACAGCCCTAGCGACAAGAACGCACCTTGCTGAGCCACCCTGACTTAAGTAGAATGCAGGAAACCTACTGTTAGCTGACCTCTCCCTCTAACCTTGGAACATGTGGCCCAGGAATGGGGCTAGGACATTGGCTAAGGAGAGGGGAACAGAGGGGAGATCTTCCCTTCTAGATTTTCTGTGAGGGGATTTCCTACCTCCTTAAATTTAGGGCCAGAGCCATAGTGGTTACTGGGCTGCCCTGTCCCCTGTGCTGTTTTCTCTCCCCTAAAATGATGTCTGTGCTATGCATCATTCCAGTCTCCAGCCATGGGGACACTCCCTGTCCCCAACAGGTAGCAGCAGTGAGTGACAGGTCAGTGCAAGGGGGTGGGGGTGGATTTGGGCCAGAGGGCGCATAAGGGGCAGAGTGGGGCTTCCATGATTCTGGGTGTCTCCCCACTGAGCTGGGGCCATGCCTTGTTGCCCTGGAACGGAGTAGTCTCTCCTTTCAGGTAGATAGTGCCCAAAAATAGGATTTCTGTCCACCAGGGCAGTATTGTCCAACCACAGGATGTTCTTGATCTGTAACAGACATGTACATTCTGAAAGATATAACACAAAGCCCCCCTCTCAGTCAGTAGGTCTGTCACCTCCCTGAGTACAGGCTTGTCAATCTTAAAAAATCACAAATGACCCCTCCCAATCCTGAGACTGGCTTCAAAATCATGGGATTTTTAAAAAGGGGTTTTTTTAAAAATCCTGGCCCATTTCTGTGCCTTTATTTTATTATGATTCACTCATATTTGTTATCCAGCCCTATCCCAAAGACTCGGGATTAAAGCATATAGCAGTCATGTGAAACATTTCATGACCAGGAGGTCCAGAAATGAAATGCAATGTTTTAAAATGAAAACTGAGATTTTCCCACTTTTTTCCTCCATCTCATGATTTAAGCCTTTAAGGCATCAGATAAAATTGGGAACTGGGAGCAAAGGTTCCAATCCCACTACCTTCACCTCCTGCCCTCGGTTACACCAGCAAAGGCAACAGGGCTGCATACGCGAGACAGGGGTCATGGTGGGGCAGCACAGCAGACACAGATAGGATCTGTCCTGCAGAATTTTTGTTCCTGAAGAGGATTTGTCAGCTTTAAAGGACACAGTTTGATTCTCAGATCCCAGGTTGTGGAAACATCCCTCAACCTGTCTGTAAGCATTCTGCCGAGATAATGAAGATGGAGTCCCTATGAGGGCAATTGTAGGGTTACATTTGTGATGGGGTTGGGGGGGGTGTCTTTCCATCATCCCCCCTCCTGACCAGCCATGACTCCGTGTTCCCACTTACAGTTTCCACTGACCACAGTCTCTCCAGAACTGTCTCAGTGTGATAAGGGGTAACCATCTTGCCACCCATGTTCCTAGAGATTCCCAGTAATAGACATCATATTTGTTTGCTCAATTATCTAACCTGGGATATCCTCCCCTCTGTGTTACCCAATACCCATATCACACAAGCACACCAATGTTTGGTTAAAAGAATCTGTATTTATAAATTCTGATTAATTTGAAGATAAAACTGATTCAAGAGTGCAAGTCTAACAAAAAGATTCAAAAGTAACGCAATGCTAGATTCACTTGAAATCCCCTAACTAACATCTTACCCTACTCAAAAGGGTAAGATGTTAGTTATGTTTGCTGCTTGAACATAAAGAGCTTTTAAGGTTTTCAAGCCTTTTGGGGGCTTTGTCTCTTCAGTGCACCTTAGATGTTCAAGAAGATTGTTCATAATCTCCCATTGAGAAAGGGTCTGTGCCCCGAAACGCATCTGGGTTTTTTATTTGTATTTTTATGTGTGTGGGTTATCACACTATTAGCTGTACTAATCACTGTTTGGATTTGGTCTTGATTTTTGGACCATAATCCTCTTATATTGTATGTTTCCATAACATAGGGTTATGAGCTTTTCCCTGTTATTTCTTTTGATGTTTAATTTTTAATAAATACTATTCGTATTTCTTCTCCCCCACCCCCCTGTTTTTTCTTGCCAGTCTTATCTAATTTTAGGGATTTTGTTGGTGTACACAATGGGATGTACCCCTTTTCTCACTGTCAGCAAATGTTTTTCATGTTCTTGCTTTGCTTTATGATTTTGATTCCATGCTGTCACTTTCTCCTTGATCTTCATTTTTTCCAGTTATAGTTCGATTTTGCACTGTTGCTCTATCTTAATTTTTCCCAACTGTAGCTTCTCTTTCTCTAAGTGGATGCTTTTGTTTTAAAGTTTCATCTGTTGCAGCTTTACTTGTAGCTACAGTGCTGACGTCACTCAGCCCCCATCCCCAGCAGGAGGATGTGTTGTGGTCTCATATTGTCCAATTTGTTGGCACATCCCATTCCCCATTAGTCCGTATGGATCCAGGTTCCTTTGTTGTGTGCATTCAGCAATCAGTATCTCTTTGGTCATGGAACTGAGCCCCTTTGGCAGCCATATTTGCACACTGTCCCTACTTCCCGAAATCAAATAAACAAAATAAAAACACAGCACTCTTGCTCAACCTTTGCCTTCTTGCCCCAAAGTTAGGAGCAGAGTTTCAGCAGTAGCTGGTGAGAACAATTTTACCTCCCTGAACACTGGTATACAGGGTTTTGGGGTTGTTGTTTTTTTGTTTTTTTTGGGGGGGTGTGTGTCACACTGGACTGGCTTGCCACTGTAATGGGGATGGAGGTCTTTTCACTGCCCCCCCCCCCGACTAACGGTAAGTCAGTTTCCCTACTTACAATCTCCACTGGTCACAGTTCTCTTCAGAACTGTCCCAGTCTGTAAAGGGATAACTATCCTGCCATCCGTGTCCCTGGAGGTTCCCAGTCACCGAAATTGTATAAAAGTTCACCCAAGTATCTAACAGTAGAATATCCCCTCATCTGTGTTACCCAATGTCTGTATCACACAAGCACACCACTGGTTGGTTAAAAGAATTTGTATTTATAAATTCAGATTACTTAGAAGACAAAATTGATTCAAGAGTGCAAATCTAACAAAAGGATTCAAAACGCAATGCTAGATTCACTTGAAATCCCCTAACTAACATTTTATCCTACTCAAAAGTCCATGTTACACAGCTTACCTTAGACTGCTTTTATACGAGGCGCTCAAAAGCACCTCCTGAGTCCCGCGTTGAAAAAAAAGTCACGCGGGGAGTATTTACATGCTCACTGTGCTGCCAGAAGTGATGTGCGGGTGTGGTTGCGGCACAGCCGCTACCGACAACAGGGAGCATGTAACTTCCGGCAGCGCGGGAAGCATGGAAACACTCCCCACATGGCTTTTCTCTCAATGCGGGACTCAGGAGGCGCTTTTCAACGCCTCATATAAAAGCGGCCTAAGCTGTGTGTCGTTTGGCCATCTTCTTCTTGAACTCTTACAGTGCTTTTCACTCTATGTCTTGGCTGGGTCTGGTCTAACGCGTGCGCCTTTTGGCTTCTCTTTGTCTTCTTAAATACTTTCTAGATGGTTCTCAGAAGGTTCTCCCTTCTGTTTCTGGGCCATCTGCTCAGTCTCTGGAAACTGCTTGTAAACTCAAGTCCCCACCAGTAACACTTCAGGTGATTTCAGACGTGATGCGGTGAGATTCACCACAGTGAATCCCACCCTGGTGTCAAGTGCTTCACCGTGGGACGCAGTGAGCCGCACGGCCCAAACAGACATGACAGGGGCGGCACCACCACCCGGGGCCAACCGGAGTGAACACGGGCCGGGGGAACCCTACAAACGTGACGTGGTGGTGAGAACTGCGGTGGGAGCCCCACAAGGCACCGGGGTTGCGTGGACGCAAACATGGCGGCCAGAGGGCAAACGAAGTCAAAGACAGCGGAGGGCCCCGCCCAGGGAAGGGAAACACGAAGGGAGGGGGTGGAGGGAGCTGCAGCACTCGCAAACAGCGGCCGCACGGAAGGCGTGCGCACTTCAAAACAAGAAGCGCGCACACACACACGAAGCAGCACATCCACACAACGCAGGGGAGCCGAGCAGGGGGACAGAGGGAGGCACACAGCAGGAGGGGACAGGGAACCCCACGGCCAGTTGGAAGCACAGGAGGTAGGGGGTGGCGAGGGGCCGACACGGCCAGCCCAGCAGGAAAGGGAGGGGGCAGGAGTCCAGCGGGCAAGGGGCAGGGGGACCCAGCAGCCCAATGAGACAGGAGGCAACACAAGGCACAGTGAAGCACAACAGGCATTTATTGAGAGCACAAGTGGCAATGGCCCGGTGGAGAGGCATACAACTTGGAAGCGCAAGGATAACGGCGCGAGAGAAGGAGCAGCAGCAAGGGGGGCGCGGGGCCCAGTCCGGGGTGGGGGGAACCAACACAATGTCCTGCCACGGAACAAGCGTCTGGAGGAGAAGCACACCCAGTGCACGAGGGGAAGCACCGGACAAGGGTACGGACACCACCACCCCCTCCCCCCACCCGTCCGCACGGGGGAGGAAGGGCAAGGGGGCCACCCAGACACACACCCCAAGGCAAACAGGGGGCCGGTGGAAGGCCGGTCCATGGTCAAGGGCCACCAAGGCGAGGGAGCGGCCCCAGGCCCAAGGAACAGGGGCCACCAGGTCAGGTGTAGGAGAGCGGGGCGCAAGGGTGGGGGAGGCAGCTCACGGAGACAGAGGGCTGTCAGCGACATGTCAGCAGGAGGTCACCTGGAGGATTTCAGGCCGGTGCCCGCAGGTCCCAGGCGAGAGGGCCACAGGCGGGCGGAGGCGGGTCACAGGTGGTCCAGCAGTCCCAAGGCGACAGAAGGCGGTGGCGATAGCACCCAGGCCACAGGTGGAAGGAAGGCGCTGAGGAGGCAATGGGATGCCAGATGAGGCCGGCGCGCCCTAGACCCAGCTGCTGGGGCTACTATCGGGTGGAGGGGGCGGTAACGACAGCAGGTGCACATATCGGGGCCATTGTCACAGACCCCAGCAGAAGTAGCGGGCGGCCATGTGGAAGCAGATTAGGTAGAAGGCCTCGAAGGGATCAGCACAGCTCATCCTGAGTTTCACATCAGAGCGGCCGCACACCTCCGGCAGGGCCGCCAGCTCAGGTACGGGGCGGGGGGGATGCCATAATCAGCCACAGGAGGCCAGGGCAGATGGGACAGCTCCAGCACACGGTAGTAGGCAGCCCTGCAGGAGCGTGGATACCCATACACACCCTGCACGCTGATGAAGTAGAACACGGCCACGGCGGTCGCATATCCCGGGAAGGCACACACACACAGGACAGAGGCTGTCTCGGCAGGACTCCACGCCGCAAGGCCCCCCAGAGTTGACGGTAGGTGCCCCTCAGGGAAGGGGGCGAGCCCCAGCTCCTCACTGTGCACGTGGCAGTCGCCAGCGGTCACGACATAGCCAAAGCGCAGCATGTGGCAAAATGCCCTTGCCCTGACAAAGACCCCCCCTCTGACTCCCCTTCGCTGAAACTGCAAGCCTGGCTCAGTCAAAGCCCAGGCTTCAACAAGCACCTGTTAAGGACTTCCTCATTCCTGGAATTCCTAAGGGGGGGGGAACTCTACACCTGAGACAGGTGACGTGGGATGAGCGAATGATAGAAGGAGAGGGGCTTCTGGGTTAAAGCCAGCTGACCCTCCTGGACAAATGAGAACGAAGGTCAAGGATGCCTTAAAAGGACCAGCACAGGCATTTTGGCTCTCTCTCTCTGGACTAACTGAACGGCTGTGTGGCTGGTGTCCTTCCTGCATAGGGCACCCACATGGCCTGTATGGCTTAACAGCAACTCTGGCCTGGCCAGAAGAAGAACTTGGACCCCATAGGAAAACCATCCCCTATAGAGAACTGATCAGCACCCCTGTGAGTACTAGCTAGTTACAGTTATAGGAAGACGCTTTCTAAAAGGACTACTATGCCCACAGGTCTGACTGATTGCTCAAAGGGTTATCACCCCTAGTTCTATGCTTTTATTCCTTTTTGTCTTGAGTACCAGTAAAGACTAAGTTTTCTTTTTACCCTACTGGGTGTGCGCGTGTGTTATTGGCTGCGCAATAAATGCCTCCTTTGGGCCGGGTGGCCAAGCCTCGCTACTAAGGCTTAGAAGGTGAAAATCTACCTATTTGGCTAGGGGCCAACAGCTTTGGGAACCAAGGGAAGCCTCCTGTGGGTAGCTCTGGGGATCTGCCTCCAACACAGTGGAGGAAATCTCAGGAACAGAGTGCCAGGAAAGGGGAGTGCTTTTGGGAAGCAGTGAGGCTTATGCCTTTTGGGGGTTCACATATCTTGAGGGGTGTGAATGCCCTCTGAAGTACCCACAAGTGGTGGCAGTGGAACAAAAGGGTTTTGGGGGGTTTGCCAGCTGTGGGAACCCCAGGACAGAGATCAGGAGAAACGCAGTGAGGTGGGTGTCTTAGCTGTATAGCACCCCCCTACTGGCGTTTTGTCACACATGGTCCCAAGCAGCCAGAAAGGTGGGTGTCTTAGCTGTATAGCACCCCCCCACTGGCGTTTCGCCACACAGCATACCAAAGCTCAGGCGACGATAGGCATCCGGCCGGGTGGGCAAGGAGCGCAGGCAGCGCTGAACAATGGGCGAATGCCACAGGTCGCAAAGGGTCATGCTCTCGCGGGCGGTCCAGGCACGGACAGACCCCCGGAGTCGCCGAGCGGGACTTCGGGCTAAGATGCAGCTGCCATGGTACAACTCCTGGAGGGTCTGAGTCGCAGCGGCCGTGAGGGCAGCATTGAATGTGGGGCAGGGGGGCTGCACAGGCAGACAGGGGCTGCCAAGGCCGACAGATAATGGCAGGACGGGAACAACGGGGCCGCTGTGGAGGGAGGCGAAGGGAGTGGGCAGCGCACAGCTACTGGCATTCAAGGTCAGACAGTCCCATGCATACACACCTGCTAGATGGATAGGAATATTAGCAAGAGCACACACAGGGAGACACAGTGGCCCGGGGGCCGAAGCCCCAGGTCCGGGGGGTGGGGTGGGGAGGGTACCCCCAATGCAGCACGACAGCCACTACCAGGGAGCGTAGCGGCACCCCGGTGTACCCCCACCCCCTCGCCACCAGCACCGGCAGACCCCCCATGCGGGGGGCTGAGCTCCTGGGCCGCTAGCCCTTCTGACATAGGCTGTACGGCCACCAGTGCACACCCAATGGCCCCGGGGTGCGTGTGTGTGGTGTGTGGAGGCATACATATATGTGGCACAGGTGCGTGGTCAGGGGCGGAAGCGAGCACACATTTCCCCACTGCTGCCTGCCCTTTAAATCTCCCTCCGTGTTCCGCTTGTTGTTGGTTGCCTAGCAGCAACGCGTTTGACTATCGTGAACATCTGGATGCGGGCCAACAGACATGCACGGCTCTTTCACCGCCGCCCGCGTTTGACTGCAGTTGACTGTGGTGAATGCCGAAAACGTAACGTCTGAAATCACCCATCATCATTACGATTGTCTTCCCCACCTGTCCCAAAACTTGCCCAACTTGTTTTGGGTTCACATTTTATTTTCTACTTTCCAAACTTAACTTTTCTTTGAATTGTCCCCACATACAAATTTCCCCCTCATTGGACTCAGCATTTCTAGACAACTCTAGCAACACCAAATTTGTCACGTTTTACATAATGGCTTCAAAAGTAAACATGTATTGTTCATTCACATGAAAACCATGATACACACATGTTGATGTGTTGTTTTCATAAACCCGGTCACAGTATTCGTCCCTTCTCCCTCACTACCCCGCACACCTGGAACTCCCTCCCTGCCCACATTCGCTTTGCCCCCTCCCTTCGTACCTTCAAGTCCCTCCTCAAAACCCACCTCTTCCGCTCTGCCCTTCCTAACTCCTGCTAATCATCCCCACCCAGGATTATCCCCCACCTNTCAAAACCCACCTCTTCCGCTCTGCCCTTCCTAACTCCTGCTAATCATCCCCACCCAGGATTATCCCCCACCTGTTATCTGCAAACTCCCAATGTCCTGCCACGGAGAGTGTACCGGAGTTCTCACATCCTCATGAATGTTGCATTCCTTGTCTCTCCCTCTGTTCCTCCTTCCCTGACTCCCCTCCCCCTGTCTTCTTTAGACTGTAAGCTCTTGGGCAGGGACCGTGTCTATCTTGTTCTCTGTAAAGCACCAGGTACATCGCTGGCGCTATATAAATGCTTATAAATAAAGAAGAAGAAGAATACCCAACACTTTACAAGAAGCCAACGGTGTATTTTGTCAGGACAGGGAGTTGTTAGCCTGCGAGCCAGGGAGAATTTTACCCTGTGAAAAACGTCCTTTCGCTCCTGTCCTCTGACTAAATGCTGATCTCCTCCCAGCCAAAGTGACAAAAAAATGACTGCAGTAGAAATCCCTCCCCTCAAGAGCATTGCCCTTTCCTGGTGACACTAATTGCTTGTCTCAAGGCAGCACACAGTCGAGTCCAGACCCCAGGCGAGATTCTCTGGACTCGCTATTGGAACCATGCGAAGTCCTTTGCAATGGGGAAGTGACCAGGCCTGATGGGGAGGAGGGGGTAATCAAAGGAGATTCTGCTTTGAGGCTGTTGGACACACTCAGGCCCTGGAGTTCTCAAGCGCTCCACCTCCCCAAGCCTGGCATTGCCCCATGGGATCTTCATAAATCAACTTTACCCTTGGGGAAAGGGCTGCTAGACTCAGGGTACTTCTACACATCTATTATCCATGAATAAGCCCCTCTAATTCAGGGATTAATTGTTCATGTGGACAAACATCCTGGTAGTCAGTCAGTCAAACAAGTTTATTTATATAGTCATAGCCGTTATAAAATAGGACAACATAGGATAAAACAAAATAAAATATAAAACACAGTCAATGTCTACGCCAGAGTCCAAACCACATCACATCAGTGCCCCCAACTCTATTTGACATACATTCCTAGCCTCAAATTTGCAATATCCAATAGTATAGGAGCTTTAACAATTTCCCACAGCTTCCCTGGTCACAAGCATAACACTCCTGTTCCTTGCCCCATTTAAATTAAGCTTTACATTTATTCTTTAAGTTCTTAACAAGAGTCAAGAACTTTGCCACATTAGAGGATACCAAATAGTCCTTATTGCAGAGCAAAAATTCTTCCTTCGACATTCCAACACTTTGATGTTCAAGAAGGGGGGTAATAAAGAGCTCCCTCCAATTTTGGTAAGTGGGGCATTCCACCAATATATGCACTACTGACTCAACAAGACATCCTGGTATAAATTATTGGTGCTTCCTGGATTTATCCCTGAATTGACCAACCTGATTTTTGAGGTTTTATTTTTTCTGGTATAAAATAATACAGGAATAGTGCTCATGTACACTTATCCTGGACTGAGGTCCCCCCACCATGCCACAGAGAACTGCAGGTAGAGTTTACCTCTCCTATACCCAACATCTCTATGGTATTCTGTAGTCTCTGCTGGCAAAATGTCACAGGTAGGGATTTACAGCAGAGAAGACTGTGACAAAATGCTACCCATGCTGCTTCCTAAACCACTCTGACCCTGCAGCGGAGGGAATTCATCATACCCATCCTCTCCAGGGACCCATAACAGCAAGTGACATAGGCATAGCAAGGGCGTCACGTTGGGAGGAGAGGGGCTTCCACCTGCCCACACAGAAGTCTGGAGCGGCACCCAGGACCAGGGGATACTGTCTCATCTTTTAGGGTTTCTCACCAAACCCGCAGATTGGCCAGGGTCAGGGAAGGGGGACAGCTTGAAGAGGAGGGGGCAAACTACAGAGCCACTATCTCCAAGGGCACCGGCATCCCCACCAATCCACTGTATTCCCAGCAATCAGAGTGGAAGAAGGTGCTGAAATTCAACTGCACTGTCTGCGTGGCAGAATCCAGTTCCCTTCAGAACTGCTCCAAGGGCACTGGCATTCCCACCAATCCACTGTATTCCCAGCAATCAGAGTGGGAAAAGGCGCTGAAATTCAACTGCACTGTCTGCGTGGCAGAATCCAGTTCCCTTCAGAACTGCTCCAAGGGCACTGGCATTCCCACCAATCCACTGTATTCCCAGCAATCAGAGTGGGAAAAGGTGCTGAAATTCAACTGCACTGTCTGCGTGGCAGAATCCAGTTCCCTTCAGAACTGCCCTTTTTGTTTCAGCTCTCTACACAAATACAGAATCCCCTCTGGAAGTTTACATCCCGGACAATTAATGACAAGACCAATGCTCTAGCAGAGGCATTCTCTTCTCAGTCGGAGTTCCCTAAGGTGCTGAAATTCAACTGCACTGCACCATGGGTTTGATGCAGTCCTCCTTGTGACTCATATACCAGTATAAGCATCTACGCTGCAATCCCGGGATAGTGCTTATCCCTGAAAATTAATGATCATGTAGACAGTTATCCCGGGATGTCATCCCGGAATTACAGCTAAAACCAGAATAATTGTATTCATGCAGAAGCAGCCCAAGAGTCCAATCTTCACCTATCTAAGTCAATGGGAGATTTACCATTGACTTCAGTGGGCGTAGGTGTCATGGGGGGCAACATGCAAAATGGGAAGGCCTGTGGATTATGATTGCTTCTTGGAAATATGTGATATTATGTAACCCTCCTTCGTCTGAGAAACTGACTGACTAATAACTGTATGAAAAATACAGGTTGCAGGGCTTCACAAAGCTCACAGTAAATGTAGGTCATCAACACCCCCATGCAGAATGAATAGATATTTTTCCAACACAAAGCTGCTAATGTCTGTGATTTAAAAAACCAGTGTCACGAGTTCACTCTAAATAGGTCTTAAATGCTGTGTAAATATAAGGAACAATAGAAGTTGGCAAGTTGACCTTTCACCAGGGGTCAATGTAACCCCTCCCAAAGCATTTAATGGTGATATTTTCCTAAACACACCACCAATGACCTTTGTGAACTCAAACTAAGTGCTACATTTTGTCCTTCACCTTCATTGAGGGTTTTAATTAAGAGAGCAGGTGTTTGGTTAAGTTTCATTTCTTTAAAAGGCACATGTATTTTAAGAATTTATGTGCAAGGGGTCAACATGATCCCCAGTGCAAAGGGCGTATAGTGCTTTCATTTTCCCATTTACTTACATTGGGGTCGAAAGGACCCCTGATGATGAAATGATAAAAAACCTCCGTTTTTAAAAAAATGAGGAGGGGGGAGAAACATGAAACAACACAGGACAGTTGACTTCACACTTCTTGAGGAATACATGGGGGAGGAGTGGTTTAGACTTGCCAAAACAGCTTTATGATTTTTTTAGCAGCCTTGGGGGTCATAGAGACCCATGATGAAGACGGAGGGTTAATTGCATAAGGTGATTATTGATCATAAGACTCATTGATCGTAAAAGCTAATACTGACTGTAACTCTTGACAATGGATTGCGAAATGCCTGGAAGGTTGAGTCAAGCCATCAGCCTCTGCTTAAAGAATACATTAAAGACTATGGGGGTCAAGAAAAGATCCTGCCAAGAAGAGGCTCAAACAGGATTGAAAAATAGCGACAACAGATAAGGTAATTCCAGAACAAACTGAGCAACCCCCTTGGCTAGCTGAGGTGCCCAGGCGAGGCACGCCCTCAAGGAATGTGTCCAGGGACACTTAAAGGGACTCTGAGCAAGTACATGGGACAGACTCTCCACTGATGCTGCTCTAAGGACATACACAGCACGACACACTTGGTGCCTGCCTGCTTCTCTGGAGAGAGAGGTATGCTGGACTGCTGCTGTCTAGCAAAAGGCAAGGACTGGGTAAGGTTCTAGTCAGGGAACTTACCAGTGGAGCCAGATTGCGCATTACTTCGTTTTTTGTTTGTTTTATGCATTTTCTGCAACCTCTGAACCCTCAATCCCACCTTAGGACTTTTTACACAAGCTTTCTCTATCCTAAAACTGTGTGCAGGTGCAGTCACTCGTGCTGTAGGCTACCTTGGGGACTCTCTCGACCAACCTCAAGACAATCCGGCCTGGCCTGACCCATTGTTTAACTTTATGGCACTACTAAGGTCCAGGTGACTAGGGATTAACCCTTTGGCACCAGGACTGCAGCCTAAACTATAAACATGTACAGAGTATCCTATACAAACCAGCCTGGTTCTCTTCTCCCAGAGCCTCTAGGTAACAGAATACCCAGCCCTGGACTAAAGCCTAGCTCTTGTGTTGCAATTTCAGTCTCAAATCAGGCATTTGCTTTACACACAAGGCCAAACACTGATCTAACTGGCTGGCAGGGACTCCGACCCAATGGCCCTCTCTCCATTTGCACAACTCAGCAGGGGACAAATAGGCAAGGAGCTGAAATAAGCAAACTACTTGGAAGGTGGCAATTGCAGCTCAGACTATGGCAGAGCGAGGGAAAGATCCTGGCCTCTTGAGTTTTGCATTGCCAAGGACAAATCCAGGAGGGGAAATCAGAGGAGTCTGTGTAAACACAGCAGAGTGCAGAGACGGGGTCAAGGCATGTGGGAATGACTCACTGTTTAAGCAAACATGACCCAGGCACTGCTTTCAGAGGGAGATCAGCATTGGTTGAGGTGAGACGGGTAGCCTCCCCATTTAATAGAGCAAGAGCACTCCAATTACAATGTACTTCAATGGGGCATTCTGGCCAGGGCAGACATTGCCAAAGTCCAAGAGAAAGTCAGGCCCCTATGGTCTCTGCCAGGAGTGGAGCAGACCCACCCATGATGGAGCCACCGCTATGTTTGGGTTCAAGTCTCATTGCTGTGGATCTGTGCTCCGGTGGAGGCTGCTGCCTCAACTGTGTCTCTGCTTTCTTCCAGGGCCAGACATGTTTTTTCCCATGAGAAATGGTTTTCTAATCTCAGAATTGGGGGGAAACTCTCCCACCTGTTTTGTATATTGGAACAAAAATATCTCTGGGCTGCGCTCCACGATGGTTAACATATGGCAATGGTTATGGTTTTAAACACAGGTTAGCCATGCAAGTCAGCTAGGGTGTTAAAATGCTCATGTAGGCAGGCTACCCTGTCTTGGGGTGTTTTCCTACCCTGGGTGCACATCTCTTGCAAAAACGTGCAAGTGAGTGGCTTGGCTTTCCAACTTTGCCCTTTTTGGACATTGTCACCTGCACACAGGTATACAATATCTCCAAAGGAAAGTTGACTACCATTAAGTGAGAGTGTGTGTGAGATCTACCCCATCACATTCCACGTTAGTTTGCACATTCAAGCAATATAAGTGCCAAAAGACTGGGGTAGAAATCTACCTCAAGACCCTTTAGTGTCTCTTTTTTCATGACAGGAGATGAGGGTTAAACACGCATTACGCAGTCACGGTAAACCCTCAGAAGCAGGGAATCCTTTTTCCTCACAGGGCACTGGAAATCAGGGAGCTGGGAAGCAAACGTCTAGGGCAGAAGTGGGGATCTTTTTCTTCCGGAAGGCCACTTTGAAACCTAGCACAAGCTCTAAGGGCTGCTCAGAAGTTGAGGGGGGGAGATGCTTAAGGGGTGTCCCCAAGAAAAGTAGGGTCCTCCAGATCATAGATCTGTGCCCTGCATTGGTTCTCTCTCCTTCCTGGTGGGGTTGCTGCTGCTCCAAGGGGTGTGGGGGTAGGCTGCTGGGGTGGTGCTGCCTTCGTGAGTAAGTCTTGTCCTCCACCTCCTTGCCCTTAGGAGGGCCCATACTTGGGACATGGAGCCTGGGCCCACCACAACACTACTTCAGTGTCATAGCAAAGCTATTATCCCTATTTTATTAATGGGTAGTAAAGGCACAGAGAGCGATTAAGAGACCTGCCCAAGCTTGTTACAAACAGAGCAGGGGGGTGAAACCAGGTTTCCCTTGTCATCTTAACCACTGGGATACCCTTCTTTGGAGCAGAGAAAAATCTCCAGAGACCTTCCAATGCTAGGCAAAAGCCTTGCTACTACTCTGAGTCACTGCTTTCTTGTAAAGCAAGCTGGTCTTGGAGCCAAGAACTGAACCTAGGTCTCCTAAAACCCAGCCTCTTGCCACTCTGCACCTGGCCACATGACTTCCCAGCACCAGGCACAGAACCTGAGTCTGGAATCCCAGTCCCCTGCTTGGTCACCTCCGTGACTATGAGCCCCACTGCTCTGCTATTTTCCCATTGCGCCAGGAAGGTCTGGGATGATTTTTAGATGACTTTTTTTTGGCCTGATTATTTGTTAAACTGGAAATTCAGGCCTGTCCTGGCAGATACTCTGGATGAATAGGTGCAGGGTGTGCTAAAGAAGCGGAAGCCCGTTTACTGAAAGGGGAAGGGATTTACTCTGTTGTTGTTTTGTAACGCTGGAGTGGGGAACCTTTGGCCCCTGGCCCAAATTTGACCCATGTTTTGTTTTTATTTGGCCCATTTCTAAACACACTGTCCACACAGGAAATGTCTTATCTGAATACGGGGCATGGGGCTGCGCACTCCCGTGACCAACGTATAGCCCACCCAATCCACGCACGGGACACTCTGGGAAAAGCCAAAGTGCCCCATGCATGGACGGGGTAGGCGTTGCGTGGATGGAGCAGCAGTGCATGGGGCTGTTCATTTGAAGCACTCCCCCATGCAGGACCCTCAAATTTAATAGGTCTTCAAGTTCTCTATTTGCATCTGTGCAATGCAGCCATTGGTGAACAAGACTTTTGATGTTTGCTTCATTATAATAAAGGCTTGATTAGTCCATGTCAGCCTTTTCCACTAGATCAATGTTACTCAATTACTTTTTCCAGGTGACTTGGATTTAAAAAAGAAGAAAAAAAGACAAAACTTTCTGGGCCTAAATAGTTGATTTGCATAAATTTGCAAAATTAAATATGCAGATTTATGACTTGGTACAGAGCTGGAAGGCAGAACTGTGGGGAGAAGAGCAGGGCAGAGAGGACAGGAGCGATAAGGAATAAAAGCAGGAAGGTAGGGAAATGACATGGGGAACCAGGGAAGGGTTGGCCTGGATGGACACATAATGGAATGCCCCCTGCACTCCAGAGACCCACACAGAGTGGTGGAGATAGGGGGCCCATTTTCCTTTTCTAACCACAGGGAACAAAGAGAAGAGCGCAGCCCCCTTCCTTTACTGACACTCCACCATTGCCATGGCTTACCATCTGGCCAATCAGAGACGAGCTTAGCCCTGCTCACTCTCTCCCCCAGCCTGGGTTGAGGTGGCTGCATGGGACAGGGAGCTGGGGATCTCAACAACAGGCTTTACAGGTCAGATTTGGCCCTGGGGCCACCTACCAAGGAGTAATGCACCAGATCATCCTTCCCCCTCAACCTCAGACAAAGATTGGTTCCTGGGCAGCAAAGGGGCTGTTTGGTGTCAGTGGAGAATAGGGACATGCCGGAGCTCAGCAACAGAATTGCCACCTGCCACAGGGAAAAAACTGATTCATGAAAAATGTATGCAAATTTAAAACAGGCCATTGCTTAGATTTTAGGCTGAATTTTAAAAAGGTCTCCTGTTTCCAGACACAGCTCCGTAGCACTCCCTAGAGCAGATACCCCACAGCTGCATAAATTAGGCACACCATAGCACTGCATAGAGCAAGAAAAGCTGCTCACCTCACAGGGAAGCAATTTGAACAGCTGTTTCTATGGCCTGGAGAAATGCTGATGAATCAAATTGCACAGGCAAACTATGTCTCCTGACTGGCTGCAGCTGAGTTCTCTGTAAGCGGTTATTCACCTCCAAGCCAATCACAGAGCTCATTCAAATAATTACTTCATGACAGATTGAGAGATGAACAAGAGCTTTTTGGGGCAGTGGGAAGGGAAGGGAAGGGAAGGCCACTCCCTTTGAATGTCAGTTTTAGTGCAAGCTGTATGACATTCCTGGTCACAGAGGCACATGGACCTGATGTAACTATTCCGAGTGTCCGGGAGTCATGCCATGCCAATGGAGCTGAAAATTCCATACATTGATTTTTGGCTCTGTGAATCGTGATGCGAACCTCAATAGAAAACATCTCCTGCTCCATGTTCCCATTTGTAAATGGGGGGGAAAACAAGACTCAGAAGCCTGACAGGAATATTTTAAAAACTTGGCTACCTAGAAACTGAAGCAGCTAAAATCAACGTCTTGCCACCCCCACAACCTCCCACCCCACCCCCCATTCTTCATACACATACTTTGAAAATGCACTGCAAAATGACCCAGTGGCAGAGAAGCAGATGGAACCCAGCAGTCCTGGCTGCAGGTCCTGTGCTCTGAACACACACCAGGGAACTAGGGTGGCCATACCTCCCCTTTAAAAGAGGACGTGTCACAAGGAGATCCTGGGCTGCATGTAGACTACAGGTCTAACAAATGTGTAAAGGTAAAGGTTAAACATGTATGTAATATGAAAGCTGAGAACTGGAAACTCACTTCATGCAATGGAGAAATGCAAAGTCATGCCGAATGTGTATTCAGAAAAAGCCCAAACACCTCTGCAGACACCAGCCAGAGACCATTGAGTTGCAACTGGTTTTCTTTCTGTGGACGTGACTGAAAGCACAGAGTCACCGGGTGAGAAAATCAAACAAAGGACCCTGGAAAGGTACTTAATGGAGAGCTATCTTTCTATCTGGGGGTTGGTTGAGACGAGCTTGTTGAACTTCATTGGCATGATCCTAGCTTACCAGCCAGAGAAGGGCTGCACCAACGGAACCATGAAGTAAGGCTCTTTGGAAACTCTAAAGACTGATACCCGGCCATGCTTTCCATCGCTGGCTGTGACATGAACTGAAATACCCTTGGACCTGGATTAGGGTAAGCCTAAATTAGGAGAATCCAAGTACAGATAGGAATGCGTTATTGGTTATTGTTATTTTCATTTCTGCACTCTCAAGTATAATCTTGTAGTGCATGCTTATTCATGATTTATTCATTAAACTACCTTTTACTGAACTTCATATGGTCCAGTGGAATTGATAAATCTAACGTTGGTGGGACACAGTTTGGGATTAATTCTGTGTTTACAAACACAGACGAACCGAGAGAGAAAGAGTCTGTGCTGGGAAACTCTGTGGCTGAAAACGTGACAAGACGGTTCACTCGTTGCAGACTTAATCACCCCTTGACTCACCCCTTTCTTTTAAACCCTACATTGACTCTGTTGCTAAATCCTGTCGCTTCTCCCTCCATAACATTGCTAAGATTC
>QEPC01004304.1:3536977-3567892 GCA_003113815.1 Sphenodon punctatus | reverse complement strand
TAATAATAATAATAATGATCCGTTCTAGAGAGAGAGCTGATCCAGTGAGAGCTGCAAACCAGGGAAACTGAGTCACAACAGCCTAGAGTGCGGTACTGAGCTCCCAATTCCATGACAGGACGCTTATGAAAAATACATAGTGCAGGGCTGCAATAGAACCATTGCAGCCCTGCAACATGTATTTTTCATAAGTGTCCTTTTTTAAAGGGGAGGTATGGCCACCCTGCATGGAACCCCTGCTGTTCCCCAGAACTACGTGATTGCCTGTTCCTTTGTGCTATTGTGGGGGAAATGGCGTCCATGGGGCTGCTAACATACAGTGACCAGCGACCCTTTACCCAACAACTCACAGGGAAACAGCATGGAAATTGTAGGTCACCTCAATGTTGATGAGATCAAGTCTTTTGTATGGGGAAAGGGAGCTCTGGATGGTGTGTGAGTTGGAAGGCAAAGGGTCACCCGAGGACGTGTGCTCATGCAGAGCTTGCTAGAAGAAAGCAATGGGCTTTGCTTGGCAGTATTTCTACTTTGATGTTTCCATAGACATCCTGCTCCACAGCAAATTGCCACAGATTACAGATAACTGACTTCTGCTTGTGTGAACAAAATATTCTGGGGTTTTGTTGCCCCCTGCGCATGGTGCTCCGCTTCTTCCATGCCCCCTCTGCTCTTTGCAGCACCAGGATCTCCTCAGACCTACTCTCAAAGCCCAGCAGAATGGCTGGTGGAGCGTTGCTCCCAGTGCTTTGACAATGGTGGGATGCAAAGGGGCCCATCACTAGGCTGTCTTCAAAGCCATTAATGCTGCTGGACTTGGCTTTAGGCCTAGGTGGCACTGTTTCAGATTTAAAAGGGTGGCTGTGGGTGGAGAAGCTTCCCAGTGCTGGGCCTCACATGCTCCCTGCTGCTGTCAGAGTGCCAGCATGTAGTGCCCTACTGCCAACCCCAACGACCGGGTTTGGCAGCCTAGGCAGTTACTGAGAATGCCATACCTGTGGGGGTGCAGAATGGGCCGGGGAGCACTGCACTGCACCACGCTCCCTGCTAGACTCTGCCATTCACAGCTAAAGCTGCACCCCCACCGTGCCAATCTCCCCTTTCACCCCATCCCCTTTGTGTGGAGCCCTGCTCTCCCTTCTGTGCCACTGGCACTAGTAGCCACGCCCATACTAGAACCCCTGCTTCCCCCACTCGGCCTTCTCTTTGCCCCACTTCCACGCAGCAGAGGAAAGTGCAGGCATTAGTCAGTCCTGGTGATGTGAGAGCAGCAGGGGTGGAAGGGCAGGGACTCAGATGCTTCCCCTGACAGGTGGGGTCTCTGTTTTTAGACGAGCGGGTTGCCATTGCACGACCCACTCGCGCAATATTTCAAAATCCCGCAACGTGGGATTACACGAGACGGAAGTAGGGGATCACGCGCATGAAAGGCGGTTGTGCATTATTTGCCGATCGCGAATTAAATACCTTGATGTGTGAGGTATTTAATTCGCGGTCGGCAAATAATGCGCGACCACCTTTCATGCGCGTGATCCCCTACTTCCATCTCGTGTAATCCCACGTCGCGGGTGTCACAAGGAGATACTGGACTACAGGTCTAACAAATATGTAAAAGCAAAGGTTAAACATGTATGTAATGTAAAAGCTGAGAATGGAAACTCACTTCATGCAATGGAGAGAGACAAAGCCAGGCTGAATGTGTATTCGGAGAAGCCTGGCAACACCTCTGCAGGAGCCAAACAGAAACCATTCAGTTGCAAATGGATCTTTTCCTGCCTACGTAACTGGCAGCAGAGTCCTCCACGCGGGAAAGTCAAACAAAGAACTTGGATACATATAAAAAGCGGGGAGATCGTTTTCCCAAAGGCTCAGTTGGGAGAAGAAACTTTGCTGGCTAGCCAGCTAAGGACAAAAGCCCAGCCACACTACATATGGCTGAGAAATCGACTTCTATAGGGTAAGATCTTAACTAGGGACTTACTCAAAACAAACTAGGATTGTGTTATTTACTTTTGTTTTATTTGCCACTCTGCGTTCAAACTATCTTTGTTTATGTAATCAATAAACTTTTTTCTTTACTAAGAAGTGCTTTCTGTTGTCTCACATTGGGGAACAGTCTGAGTATCTTGTGCCCTCAAGCACTTGCGAATCCAGAGAGAGAGACTCTGGGAATGGGAAGTCTCTGGAGATTGGGTGACAGAAGTGTAGTTCCCCTTTGCAGGAATGAATCAGCTAGAGAGAGAACTGATTCAGGTGGGCTGCAAGTGAGGGATACTGACTCACCTAACCCAGAAACGTGGGGTAGTGGACCCCAACCCTGTGACAGCGGGATTTTGAAATATTGCGCGAGCGGATCGCGCAACGGTAACCCACTCATCTAAAAGAGCCCTCTGTATGTTTTGCTTTGGGGGACTACAGGAGCTTGCCACACAGCAAAGCATTAGTGTGCACTGCAGTTGGAGGGCCCCGGGGATTCGAGGCACTCTGGGTGGGTACGACAATGGGCATCTGAGGCAGGGAGGCTGTGGAAGGCTAGGCAACTGGGATGATGGATGACTTCAGTAGCTCCCTGCGGCTTGTCCTGTTTTGTATGAGGAATTCTATGCTGCAGCCATTGTTACTGGATTCCCTGTTCTGCAACCAAACACTCCACGGGCACCAGAAATCCAGCTGTAACAGCTGCAGAGCAGAAATGGTCTGGTTTCCAACGTATTGGAAAGAGAACTTGGCTTCTAATGCCACCTCAACCAAAGCAACAAGCAAACTGTAACCTGGAAACTGCTGAAGGATCAAGCCCCAAATCCCAATGTAAATACAATCCACTCCTATATAGCTTTGCTTCCTGGGCCAAGCAACCTTGTGAGCAGCAGAACAAACAATCAAAACCAGAAGGTGCTCTTTCTGCTAGAGCAGCGACTCAAATGCCAATATACCACTCGCTGAGAAATGAAAATCAAAACCAGCACCAACTGCGATACAGCTTTCCTTTGAACTACCTCCCCACAGCAAAATGGGTAGAACAAGGCAGACTCTCCCCAAACCTTGAATCAATGAGGATAAACTAGAGATGGAAACTGACAGACATGCCCCCTCCCCCCCTTTCAATCCCAGACAGGAGTGGTGTTTTAGCCAGAGCAACAGAAAAGAAAATTACACAATGGGACCCCTTCTCCAATGTCCCTGATACAAGCAAGCTATTTCCTCAGACTATCAGATAGCACAAAAATGAAGAGGAAAAACTGCTGGGAGAAAGGATAGAGATAACAAAGACAGTATAATGATATTTAGTAACCCATCATCAGAGCCAGGAGTGATAAATGGACATATGAACAGTGTGCGAGATCCCATTCGGAGTGGTTCAGACCCATCCCTAGCAGAGACTGGAGGGATCTGCCATTTTCTTGCATTACACTTTGGCAGCACTTGGACGGCTTGTCCTGCTGATCAAATACCTTTGAATTAGATTGGGAGCCTGGCTCGGTAAGGAAAGGACACCATCTCTGCTGCATTTGCGATGTGCAAGGCATTGAGATGCCTCTCAGAGGGTGGGGTTCAGGTTTTCCCTTGGGAAATTCTTTGAAAGCACCAGCCATGTTCAATGCAGACAGGGGCAACTCTGAAGTCAAGAGCTGCAGATAGTTAGGGACCATATTTGCTGAGGAGCAAGGATCTCCTGGAGAGGGGGACAAACCCCTGTAGGGGCAGATAAATCTATCCTTCAGCTAGGACCCCGATTCCCCTAGGGGCAGCACATATTCTGAGCTACCAACATGCGCCAGTGCCTTTGGCTTTCTATGCAAGCCTTGGCTTTGGTCCGGCCCATCCCCAAGCAATGACAGAGGAGGAGGTGAGTGAGTGAGTGAGTGAGAGAGAGAGAGACCGCAAGCAAGAGAGAGGGAGGCACAGGAGTAAGAGAGGAATCTGCACATGCTGGGAATGCAATTTGCCTCTTTGCTTCAGAGCTCTTCCCAGCCTGTTCCCACCTTATGGAGCCTGCTGCAGGCAACAGCTCGGGCACAGGGACAGGCAGTGTGATCAGAATGAAACCAGGTGTTCCTGTCAGTGGCACACCCGGCACACACATGACATTTTGTAATTGCAGTAAAAGTCCATTGCAGCCTCCTAGCACATCCCCAACAAGTTCACTGAGGCACGGCTCCACGGGCAGCCTTGCTCTGCTGCCATGGAAACAGGTCTCTGCTCTCCCCGCCTTCTAGGAACATCTGCAAAGCAATCACAGCCTCGCCTTGCTGCTCATGCAAATAGAGCAATCAGTTTGGGCAGCATGCCAGCCTCCCCCTGAATAGTGAACCCAGGCCTGTAGGGGTTAGACAAAGCCTCCCTTTTGCCCAAATCCAAGGTTCCCATCACATGTGGCTGCAGCCATCGACCTTGTGTGGTTGCTGAGGGAGAAATCACTCATTTGCTCAGGCAGAGTGCTGTAGCTGAGAACCAGCAGGACAAAGGCTGCCCCTCTCCAATGTGCAGGTGGCACAAAGCCATCAAGAGCCTCAGCATTCCCAGCTCAACTTGGGGGCAGTGTCCTTTCCACTCCCAGCTCTTCTGCTTTGTATCCTACCTGCCAGCACTTGGCATGGCAAGCCAGGCTTCACACAGCTTCCCCACTGCATGGGGTCTGTAGCAAGTGGGGAATAGACACATGGGGTAAACAAGAGGAGGCAGTATGGGTGAAAACAAATGAGACCTTAACCCACATTAGCTGACATTAGCCCACTATTCAGCCCATCTGTTAGGTGGCTGCCAGATGTTCATCCACTTCTGCCACAGGGCGGGCATACACATCTAGATGTGTATAAGAGACAGGTTCCCAACATGCTGGGGTCTTTTCTCACTTGCTTTTACCACGTCTGTATGCTCACTGGAAGACCAGACATTGGAAACAAGCTATTTGTTGTGTTCACACATCCAGTTAGCTCCCTGTTAGCAAATCCAAAATCCTGTGGCTTCTGTTTAAAAGGAGACTGATAAACACAGATTGTCCAGACAGGGTTAGTGCTTTTACACAAACAGGAAAAAAAAAATCAGGTTTGGGCTGAGTGCTATTTAGGGGCCAAGACATCCCTCTCCAGCGTGAGATTCTTTACACTAATACTGAAATACAATTGGGAGTTTCTATGCAGTAGGATTTGGGGTCTTGTAGGAAAGGTTGGCTCCAGGGGGAGAGTTGAATTAGACCTACATATGTCCCGCTAGCAGGCCCCGTGGAACCAGGCAGCAGAGGGAGCCAATGCACCCCCTCCCCCGCTACTTGTGTAAGCACTCCCAAAGGCAATGTGCCCTTAGTGAGGAGCAGAAACCCCAAACCTGGAGTCTAGCGCTCCTAAGAACTGCATCAATGCAGGCTTAAGGTTCTTTGGTCCTGGCAGCTCAGCATTTTAAGCAGGAGGAGAAAACTAATCCCATCTGTGTATGAAAGAAAAGAGCGAACCTGACTGGGAAGCAAAGCGGGGAATTGATTCTGGGCAGGTCAGCACCGCTGCGTCATGGCGAGCGCACCAACAGAGTACAGTGTCTGGGGCCATAGAAAGGCAGACTCCAACCCCTCTCCAAGGTCACTCGCTGCTGGGTACCTCTGCTCAGTCCCCCTCTCCTCTTTAGCCTCTCAGCTGCTCGGAGTTGGCAGTTACTGGGTATCCTAGGAAAAACACTTCCTGAATGAAGAGTATCCAGTTTATTTATTTATTTTCATTTCTAGGCCACCCCTCTTGCAAAAAGCATCTCGGAGCGATGTACAATATAATACAATATAGCTATTCCCTGGGGGAGAGGGGCCTGGCCTAGAGCTCCTGCAAGCCCCAAGCATCAGGAGGCAGACTGCTCAGAGGGCTGGCGGTTGCCCCCTCTCATTTCCTGAGGAGAGGGGCTCCAAGGGCAGGGGAAGGGAGAACCCTGGTTCTTTTTGCAGCAGGAGCGTCAGCACCAGGAACAAGCTGTTGAACTCCCCCTGCCCAGGTAAAGCCCAAGGGCAGTGTAGATGGCGGAGGCGGGGGGAGAAAAATATTAAGGTGAGCTCCCCAGCCAGGTGCATGGACTGGGCAGGGTCTAGGACTCAGCGCCCAGTACCCAGCATGGCAGAAGAGGGATCCTGAATGTCCACCTCCCACCTGACATGCCAAGAGGGCTTTACTCAGGGGAGGGAGCTGAGTGCCACCTGCTGGTTCCCAGTGAAGGCTCAAGCCTCTCTGCAAAGTGGTGGTCATGGGACTTCTCGGAATCCAGTCCCATAAAGCCAGATGGGAAGTCATTCTCTTACACTGGGTGATGAAGAGGGGAATTTGGCCTGATGGAGTTACTCCTGCTTTACACCAGGGTGAGTGGCAGTGTTCAGGCTCACAAAGGGAATCTGTGACCAAGCTGGGATTGGGACCTAGGGCAGTGCTCACCCCACTGGACCATCTTTCCTCCCCAAGAGGCACGGGAAGTAGCTGCCGTGCCACCCTGCAAACCTTTTGGATCAATGAGCTACTGCCTCAAAGTTTCTCATGGAGACTAGCCCAGGAGCTGGTAGGAACCAAGCCCACTTTGCTGTGGCCAGCTTCATGGGATCACAAACACCAGTGGCTCAGGAACCACTGTCTGATCACTGTGCCATTCCCTTCCTGGGATGGCTGCTTGTGGGACATGGCTGACACCTTGTCCAAAGTGGCAATTTCTTGGGAGCACCACTGGGGTCCATGCCCCCCCCCCTTATTACCTTTCCAAACAGGGGGACCTCTGCCAATCAGCTGGTTGGTGGGGAGGCTTTGCAGTGGGTGGGGCTCAGTGCGTCTGCTCCCCACCAAATGTTTCCACCTGCACCGAAAGTCTCTGGCTGGGGCTTGTGCTGTGGGGTGGGGAGAGTGGGGACAGGATATTTTTGTCCAGGGTGGCGAGATATCTAGGGCTAGCTAGCCCTGTCCCCACCCTGCCTCCCCACAAGGGAGGTTCAAGACTCTGCAGCAGAGTGCACAGCAGGGACAATACACACAGCTGGATCCCTGTGTCACTCTGACTGTGGCTTGTCACCAGAGCCCACAAACAGCTGAGGACTTGCCTGCTCCAAGCAGCCACATAACAGGCTGAGTATCCTCCCTGCACTGGGACAAATCAAACGCCAGGACTATTTATTTTCTCATGCACTGAAACAGGAAACCTCCAATGTGCTGAGACTCTGGCTCATGGCCACCAGTGGGGGTGGCAGCTAGATTTTCATTATACAAAACTCCCCAGGGCAGCATCCCAACAGAATCAGGGTGGGGTGGCTGGGCTTGAAAAGAAAACCACACACTCGCATACACTATATGCAAAGGGCCTCCACCCATCCGCCTCCCCCACTGCCAAGCCTGGCACCAATGGTATCCCCCACGCAGCACTGAGAGAACTCAAAGTATGCTGGCACAAGAGCCTGACCCTAAGGGGAGCTGATCAATCCTCTGCAAAGTACCCATTGCCCTCCCATTTCACTAGAAATCCTGCCAGAGACTCACACCCAAAAGCCCCCATGGCATTGAGAGAACCCATCCCCTTGCAGGATCAAAGCCTAAATCTCTCCAAAGTATTTGCTTCACAACCCTGCAGTGTAATGCTCCTACCCACCAGGAATCTGGGTACATCAGCCTCATTAACTTAACACTCCAGCAGCAGTAAGAGAAGGAGGCTGGATTCTGGGCTTGTCAGTTGTACATCTGCAGAGCAGAGCTGGGAAATTAAAAAGGGCTCACCATGTATTTCCATGTGGTAGGAGTATTTTTAAGACCAACATCACACCCCTTCAGGGAGCTTAGGGATTAATTTTTTTAAGTCCTTCCAGTGATAAATGGAAAATGCATGAAATAATATCTTGCCCCACCGTGAGTCTCCATCTCACATGAGCAGCAGGAGGTGGGCATCCACCTCTGAATGAGATCCCCAGAGTGGGTTTGGAGCTGCTTTGGCTCAGTGGCAAGTGAGAGAGCTCATTATCCTGCAGGATCAAACCCCATGAGCCATCCCCACCTTGCTGCATGCAGCTCAGCGAGTCTGTGAGGAGGACATTGCCAGAAACCTAGTCTTGTATGGGTGGCAGGGAATCTCTGGCCAACACCCTTAACTAGAGTCCTGCTAGCACATGACAAGCTGCAGAGTAGACAGTGGTTACAGGGAGGGGCTGGATGACTCATCAAAAACCCAAACAACACAGTCACAGTTGGCAAGAGCCTTTCCCTAAAGGGAGCTGTTGATAGCCAGGAATCAAAGGGGTGGAGAAAATCCCAGCTTGGAGTTCAGTCCCTCCTTGGTAGCCAAAGCCAGTCTCCGAGCTTAGCCTCCCAAACGGATAGCACTTGAGGTGTGGGGCGGATTTAGGCTAAAGTTAACACCTTGTGCTGCATCAGACAGTGCTCACTATTACTCTGATCCCAGAACCCCAATAGGTGTGTTAGGCCTGGAAGCATTCATCCTGGCTCCAGCTCAGGTAGATGCAAAGATGATAGACTTCCAGATCACACTCTTCCGATTGCTGTTTTGTTCCCCTAGACAGAGGCCGACTGCTATCCCAATTTGGCAGCTGATATCTCCAAAACGCTGGGAGCTAAAGGAAGGTGGCCAGATCCGCCACTGGAGGCAAGGGGAAAATGCTGCTTTACGCCTGTTGACAATACAACGAAGCCCATTTGTTAATGCTGTTTGAAAGCAGTGTATCAGGACTGTGCAGGGCTCGTTTCTCAGCCCAGCAACACTTGAGACAGCAGCCACTAAAGCTGGATCTGGTAGGAGGGAGAAAACTGTGCTCAGAATGCACAGTCCATTCGTTGGGGCCTGGCAGGTCTGTGGATGGATAGCACATGGAGGCTCGGAAGCCTCTCCTGGACCTCAGAACAGAACCATTCCCAAACCCCCTGTTAGCCACTTGGCCAAGTCCTGATGCACCAGGCATGCAGGAGAAATTGCACATCTGGAACTGCACTGTGTTCTGGGCAGTTGCTGCTGACATACTACCCTGCCAATAAAATTAGCAGCACAGCAAAGACTAAGGGCGAATTCACACGTGCAGCAATTATCTGGATTTTTTAAAATTGGTTCTCAATAGTTCGCTGTTAACAAGTCCTGTTGCATTCACATGCATGCCATACCGTTTTTAAGTACAGCGAAATAATGCATTCAGACCTTCTTGTAGTGCGCGCTTACCCGGCTGCTCAGTGCGGTTCAGTTACAGGNCTCTGCCCAGGCACAGCTACTGGTTTCCCTGCACCCTGGCCGGGGGGGAGCCAGGCAGGAAAGACAGCATCTTGGGCTGGGGCCATGTACAGCCCCCAGAGGGGCTTGCTCTGGCCTGGCATCTAGGAGCTATCTGCTGCCATCGACCGCTTTTCACGGGTCCAATCCTACTTCTGGTGGCCAAAGGCCACTATTCCTGGGCCCAAGTCCTGCCCATGTGTTCAGTTCCTTGGCCCAATCCGTGGCGTGGGGGCAGAGTGTGGTGGCTGCCAGGAGGCTGCATGCATGTTCTGCTCTCTGCGCCAGTCCAATGGGTGGCGGCTGTATTGCCTCTCCACAGGCCAGGCAGGGGAATTCAGCTGGCCACGGTCTCATATGCTTTCACCCTACGTTAGGGGGAGGAAAAGGAAACAGGGAAGAACCAGCAGCTTGTCTCCCCAGGCCTTTCACTTCTCAATAAACTCTGCCCACTAGCCACACCCTCACAGGGTTTCCATGGCCACTGGAAAGGCCCAGATCAGAGCCAGCTCTTTGCCCACAATCAGTTTGCAGGCAGCATGGCAATCTCAGCAAGAGAGTTCCAGGGAAGTGTGGTAAATAAGACCCCTGTAGCAGGTGCTCCCGCCCTGCTGCCCTTCCTAGAGCATCCTCCTTGTGCCCTGTTACCAGGAAGGGGAGCAGTTAGTAAGTAACTTGCCCACTTACTTACTCTATTGCATGTACTAAATGTTTTAAAAGGTCCCCGGTGACCCCTCTGCCTGGCGGCTCATTCAATTACAAATTCACAGGGAATTGCTGCCTGTAAGTTGCCCTGAAAATCTGTGTCAGGCCTGGCTATTAACTGCAGGGCAGGTCCATTAAACCTGTCACTTACAAAGCGGCTCCCCTCCCTCTTACTCCAGAACTTGCTGAGGAAGTCAGGCTATTGTGCATCCCAAGGTGCAGACAGCCTGTTCTCTTTCAGGGGGTGGGCGCGGCAGATGCCGCCCCAATGGTAGATGTCTAGGAATAGGGCTGATGCGGCAGCAGCTTTTACCGCGCCGCGATTCCGTTCCGCAATTTCGGAACTGCCCGCGCCACACCGCGACTTTTCTGCGGATATTCCGCTAATTCCGCCGGAATTCTGCAAATCGCGGAATTGTGGAAAAATTGCGGAAAAATTGCGGAAATTGCGGAAAACCTCTATTCCGCTATTTTTTGGCGCTGGCGGAATTGCGGAAATAGCGAAAATGTCATGTTTCCACGATTCCACTAAGTTGCGGAATGAAATAAGTGGAACCGCGGAACTGCGGAATGAAACCGCGGAATGAAAGCCTCTGCCATGCCGTTCCACTAATTGCGGAAACACTGTTTCCGCCGGAAATAGCTACCGCTGCGATATTCCGCTACAGCCCTATCTAGGAATAACATAGGGACCGTCCTTTATGGGAGGGAACAAAAGGCCTTTCTTGATCTTGAAGGAGCCCAGCCTTTGCTGCCCCAGCTTCCACTGCACAACCATCTGTGGCCATTGGTGGCCAAAGCGAAGTCAGAACTCCAGAGTTCACAAGTCCATGGCAAGTGGTCCAGAACTGCAGCAAAGGCGGCTTTGGTCCCAGCTGACACCTTGGCCATAGGCCATCTCAAGGGAGGGGAGGCAGGTGGATGCCCAAAGAAACCTCCTTTTGGAACCATGGTCCATTGACCCCAAAAGGTTGGAAGACGTTGAATAGAGCCCTGGGCTGCCTCCCAGAACAAAACCAGACAAGGTACAAGAAACGGCCAGATGGTATTCACCCCTGAGTTCCAAAGGAACTCAAATATGAAATCGCAGACCTACTATTGATAATTTGTAACCTTAATTTGGCTTGCAAACCGTAAATTAAAATTGATATGTAACCTATCGCTAAATTCTGCCATTGTACCGATGATTGGAGGGTAGCGAATGTAGCACCAATATTTGAAAAGGACTTCAGAGGTGATCCTGTAAAATACAGACCAGCAAGCCTGACGTCAGTACCCAGCAAACTGCTGGAAATGGATGTTAAGAACAGAATTACTGAGTATATTGAAAGTCATGCCTCACTAATCTATTGGAATTTTTGAAAGTGTAAATAAGCATGTGGATACGGGTGATCCAGTCTATATAGTGTATCTGGATTTTCAGAAAGCATTTGATAAGGTCCCTCAAGAGAGACTTGAAAAAATTAAATAATCATGGAATAGGAGATAGTGTCCTATCATCGATCAGTAACTGGTTAAAGGATAGGAAACAGATGGTAGGACTAAATTGTCAGTTTTCGCAGTGGAGAGAAGTAAATAGGTGCATGCCCTAGGTATCTGTACTAGGACCGGTGTTTAATATATTCATTAATGATCTGGAAAAGGGAGTAAAGAGCTGGAGGTCAAACATGGATGAAATGTTGAGAACTGACAGCTCAGTTCATGTAATTATGTGCTGTTAACTGACAGTTGGGAAACTCCAGGAAGTGTAGACATTTAAAGAATGTGTATTTGGGAAGCCTAGCCAGACAGAAACCCATTTACTTGCAAATTAAGTTTCCTGTTTACCTGTTTGCCTGGGTTGCCTACGCGAGGAAACACACAAGCTCATGAGCAGGAAAACTCAAACAAAGAGACCATGAAAAGGTATTTAAAGGGAGACAAGTCAAAGGAGAAACAGAGCCATCTTGAGCAATCTCATTTGCATCCTGGATCCTGCCAGCTAGCAAGGCTGGAAGACACGCACTGAGACCAGGACTTTGATTTCTAACCTTAAGAACTGGAGCCTGGCCAACATCTAAACTGGCTGTGTATGGACTGATTCTATGGACCTTTATAGGGTAAGATTCTAATCTAGGAACTCAACCAGTATAGATTGGGAATATGTTATATTTACCTTTGATTTCTAGTTACCACTCTGTATCAACTATCTTGCTTATGTAATCAATAAACTTTCTTCTTATCTTTATGAAGAAGAGTCCATGTCTAACATTGGAAACACAAGTGAGCAACTTCAGCTTACAAGCTCTTGGGACCCCAGAGAGAAAGAGTCTATAAACGGGAAGGATCGGGCCCTTGGGTGACAAAGGGGTTTTCCCTGCTGCAGGATTGAATCAGCTAGAGAGAAAAACTGATTCAAGTGGGCTGTAAGTGAGAGAAACTGAATCACTCAAAGCCGGTAAAGTGGGGGGGGGGGGGGGGGTGGACCTCCAACCTGTGACAGACACAAAGTTATTCAAGGTAGTCAAAACTCAAGTGAATTGTGAGGAATTACAGGAACATTTTGCAAGACTGGGAGACGGAACAACTAAATGGCAGATGAAATTTAATGTTTATAAGTGCAAAGTGATGTATGTGGAGAAACCCTACTGGTTAGATCGCCCCTTGGGTTCCTTCCTCCTGACCCAAGGCAAGGGACTCTGCCAGACCATATAAGGAAAACCCAATATCCAGATCATATAAGGATATACACTCACCTCAGCCCACCTGACTGACCACACCTTACATAACTTACCAAAGAAGGAACCCTAGGTCAGATAACCTAACTGACTGGCCACCTTGAACAGGGAGGGACACCTGTGGCTGTGGGCCAATAGCGGAGACGCTAGTGTTGCCCTTTAAGAAAGGCTAGTGAAGTTCCAGAGACACACAGACCTCATGGCCAGCCGGTAGCTGTGCTGGACTATCCTGCAACACCCAGCTTTCTCCATCCAGCTAGGAAAGAACCAAACCCTGCAGAGCTAAGACATCCGCACTTACCATGCAGAGAAAGATACTGTGAGTAATTCCTTCTATGCAGAGAAGCAGGGTTAGGGACTGTTTAGGCTTAGACACGCTCTAAACAGGTTACCATACCTGCTTGTATTTGCCTGTATTTGCTTACGAGTTCAATGCCTTTTCCCTACCTTTTTGTATTTTTGTAATTTAGTTAACTTAGCTAGTAAAAACTATAAATCTTGTTTTCTCTAATCAAGAGTGCCGGGTGTGCGTGCTGTGACCCAAAACGCTTCCCAAGTTTGGCTCACGCTGGGAAAGCAATCTCTAATAAGGAGCCAGGTTTGGGTTTCCAGAGTAGCCCTTAACCCTGGAAGCTCGTCGCTCTGGTGGTGGCAGCAAAACCCGAGTGTTATGGTGATGGGCACGCAGTGAGGGAGGGGGCTAGGAGCAGAGCACACACACCCCTACTGGACACATTACGCCACAATGCACATAGGTCAAAATTATCCAAACTACATGTTCACAATGCTGGGTTCTAAATTAGGAGTTACCACCCAGGAAAAGGATTTTGAAGCCCTTGTGGACAACACATTAAAATCCTCAGCTCAATGTGTGGCAGCAGTCAAAAAAGCAAACAGAATAGGCATTATTTAGAAAGGGATAGAAAATGAAACCGAAAATATCATAATGCCTTTATATAGATCTATGGTGCAATTGCACCTTGACTACTGTGCGCAGTTCTGGTCGCCCCATCTCAAAAAAGACATGGTAGAACTGGAAAAGGTACAGAGAAGGGCAACAAAGATGATCAAGGGTCTGGAACGGCTTCCATACAAGGAGAGGCTTGATAGGTTAGGGCTCTTCAGCTTGGAGAAGAATTGACAGGATAGGATAGAAGTTTATAAAATCCCGAGTGTTATGGAACAAGTAAATAGGGAGTTTTTATTTACCCTCTCAAATGGTACTAGGGCTAGGGGACACTCCATGAAACAAACTAGCAGCAGATTTAAAACAAATAAAAATAAGTATTTTTTTCACTCAATGCACAGTTAACTTGCCAGGCTGCTGGGCTCGATAGATCACTGGTCTGACCCAGTATGGTACTTCCTGTGTTTTTATGTTCTAAAGGGCTATCACCAAAATGGTGACACATGCAATATATATGGTGCTGCAGCATGCAAGTGGACAGGCAATACCAGACGGGACTTGCTCTCTCATTTCACTTACATCATACTAATCCCTCATTCACAGCACATGGAGCAGTTAAACCCTACCCCTGTAACCGCTGGCAGGCCACCCTGTCAGGAACAGCTGCCGCCTTTCTATAAGAAAGGAAAAGAGCCCTGGGTTTTTGCTATCAATGCAGTTTCTAATTCTGCAAGCCCCCACTTGTTCATATCTAGGCACACAACCCCCAGCTCTTCATTGTGGATGACCTATTCCCAAAATGGAGCCAAAAAGATTCCCAACTCAGGGCAGCTGGATGGGATCAGGTCATACTGGATTTCCATCTCCCCTTGCAGGAATTGGAGAAACCACTCAGCAATCATTCAGCAGATCTGAATAACCATAGAAATAACCAATCCTGTGCATTAGTCTCACAGTTTGCTTCAGCAAATTCAATAGGCACAAGATACCTATATAGTGCCTATGTACGCACAAGTGTATACGTTCTTGGCCCATCAGAATAGAGGCCATGCAGCATCATGATAATATGTGGTCAGAAGTGTTACCCTTACCAGCATCAAGGAATAAAAGCCTGAAAACATATGAGACAGTACTGGCTAAAAATCATGAGATCTTTAAAACATAATAATAAATTGGAGTGGAGGGTGGCTCTTCTTTGCTTTTTGGGGGTGGGGGGGTTGAGCCTGTCACTTGCACAACAGGCAGACTTTTCCCTGCAAGCAGGATGGGTAGGCACTTCCTTTTGTTTTTCCAAATGGAAGCTGAGCTGCAGGGCTCCTGGAGCAGGGGCTTTAAGGGAATCTCTTAATATTATGAAACTGGGGGTGCAATCCTGTCCTCCGCTTCTACTGACTTTAATGAGTAAGGATTGCACCCTCAGGATCGATCATCAACTCCTCCGGAGTTTCCACCTCTCACAAGCAACGGGATGAGCAAGGCAGCCACGAGCCAGGGCTTTGTGCACTGCTGGCTCAGACTCATCCAAGGGGTCGCACTGTTTTTTGCAAATGTACAATGTCGTCTATTTATGAGGACACAAGCTCTCCAGGACTGTTAGAGAGCTGAAAGACAGCTGTGTTGGTTTTTACACACACACACACACACACACACACACCTAGGGAAAGGGCAGGATACAAATTTAAATCAATATTCCCATATGGACAAGCATGCAGAAAGCACACACACACCTCTCATCTGGGTGCACAAACACTGTCCAAGCTCCCACACAACCCAACACCTGGCTCAAACTCTCCCGCATGCATGCACGCAGTCGCACCTGCCAACACATATACCCCCTTCTCCATCACACAGACACACACACCTGTTCTCACACACAATGCACACGCATATCTGACCTGAGTGCAAACTCAACCCTCCTAGCTTCCACTTATATTTCTAGTCACATAAAGAAACCTGATCACACACAGAGAGAAGCAGCACCAGAGAGCCCTCCTGCTTCCTGCAGCCACTGCCTTGCTCCAAGGGGAGTCTTTGAGGTACAGACATTGAGCACTGTAACAGGATTGTGTAGGCTTTGTTGGTATATGCAACACCCACAAGTTAATGCCTGCTGTATTAAGAACAGTAATTAATTATAGAGCCACCAGATGGCGCTGCTAAGTTTGTGTGTACATGGGAGGGAGATGGGGGTTTACAGTTGAATTCCTTCGTGTAACCACTCCTTCTTCCCTTCTCCCTCATTGTCTGTCTCCATTTTGTCTTACTACTAGTTAGATGCAACTAAGGATCTGTGCCTGAGAAAGCTTAAGTAAAGTTCTGTCCTTACTGATTGCAAATCAGTTATTACTCTGCAACAGGCTTGACCATGTACAATGATCAAAGAGAGGGGTCAGCTTTCCAAGGCTTCACCAAGGGATTGGAGTCTTTGAGGTGCAGCAAAGGGGGGGGGGGGTTTAACCCGAGACACCCTGATTCTGCACTAACACATGCCTGCTGCTCTAGAAAGCCAGGCTTCTGCACAACACCTCATTCAAGAGCCTCCATTTGTAATGGCTACACAGCCCAGTCTTGCAATAGATAACATTTCTGCTCAGGCGCCGAGTATTAATGGTTAATTATAGTGTCAGCATGATTTTAGGCTGGAGTGAGCTGCCCAGGCAGTCACTGGCCCAGGTGTGCAGATCCTGAATTGGCCAGCAGACCTGGGGGAAAGTGCCAAATTGACAGACCTGAAGGCAAAACGGTCATTTATTCTTGGGGGAGGCACATCCAGACTCCCAGCCTCAACTTGCAAGTGAGCAGGAGCTGGAAGAACCACATATATGGCGAGATAAGTCCAGCTACCTTAGCCCTGCAGCCTCCCAGACCAGCCTCCATGTACAGCTAGACTGGAGGCTCTTTGGGGCACAGACTGCCTCTTCTATGCTCAGCACAGCACTGACCTCCATGAGGGGCACCATCCATCCATCATGATCAGGGACCAGTATTTACTGCATTTTCCTTATTGGTGGCAATGGAGAAAATTAAGTGAACATGGGTCCCTGATCATGATTCCTCTGGGCATCAAGCACCAGCCCATTTCATATTTTGTTGGAGGTAAGAGCCCTCATCCACCTGCTTTAGGACTCTGGCTGTGTCCATGGAAAGGTGGCAGGAAAGAAGGTTGCAGCCAACCCATCTGTCTGCATCCTCAGTGATCCCACTGATCTACAGGACATTTCATTAAAGGAGACAGCCAGGATTAGCAGTGGCAGAGAGACTAATCCCCCACCCAGGAGAGTCCCTGCTCCCAGCAACGCTCCCACTCAGACTGCATCTCCTGAAAGAGCAATTTATAAAATACAGGACAGAGGAGATTTATTTGAAAACACATGGAAACCATTTATAGATTATACAGAGGAGTCTGGGATTAGAGGGTACCAAGCTGTGTTTGCTGGGAGGATGGCTGCAGAATTAAGGCTTCATCTTGGAACAAGCATCTGAGCTTCTAGCTGCTGATTAGCATGGATCATCTGAGACAGCGCAGAGGAAGAGTAGCCAATAACCAGGCTGCCTATGTGTTTGTATGGGAGGAGATTCTCATTCTATGGAAGTTCCCTTCAGTGTTCACCTAGCACCTTCATGTATCACCAAGGTGATGGGGAGACTGAGGTGTGGAGCTGCAAGGGGAAGGGGGATCAGAGCTGACTGTAGCACCCAGATCATCTGACTGCTTGTCCCATGCCCTATCCGGTGAGCCATATTGCCTCCTACTTATGTGCCTCCCTGAGGGGACTTTCACACACATTATCCCCCCAACCCCCAAAGCAACATTTCAAGCAGTAAGCAATCAAGTAGCAAGGGTTTCACCCATGCATCCATCCAGTGGTGAACAGCTACTCTTGTAGCCCTACCCACACTTGCATCCCCAGATAATATCCCAGGGTACATTGTTCCCAACATGCTGGGGTCTTTTCTCACTTGCTTTTACCAAGTCTGTATGCTCACTGGAAGACCAGACATTGGAAACAAGCTATTTGTTGTGTTCACACATCCAGTTAGCTCCCTGTTAGCAAATCCAAAATCCTGTGGCTTCTGTTTAAAAGGAGACTGATAAACACAGATTGTCCAGACAGGGTTAGTGCTTTTACACAAACAGGAAAAAAAAAATCAGGTTTGGGCTGAGTGCTATTTAGGGGCCAAGACATCCCTCTCCAGCGTGAGATTCTTTACACTAATACTGAAATACAATTGGGAGTTTCTATGCAGTAGGATTTGGGGTCTTGTAGGAAAGGTTGGCTCCAGGGGGAGAGTTGAATTAGACCTACATATGTCCCGCTAGCAGGCCCCGTGGAACCAGGCAGCAGAGGGAGCCAATGCACCCCCTCCCCCGCTACTTGTGTAAGCACTCCCAAAGGCAATGTGCCCTTAGTGAGGAGCAGAAACCCCAAACCTGGAGTCTAGCGCTCCTAAGAACTGCATCAATGCAGGCTTAAGGTTCTTTGGTCCTGGCAGCTCAGCATTTTAAGCAGGAGGAGAAAACTAATCCCATCTGTGTATGAAAGAAAAGAGCGAACCTGACTGGGAAGCAAAGCGGGGAATTGATTCTGGGCAGGTCAGCACCGCTGCGTCATGGCGAGCGCACCAACAGAGTACAGTGTCTGGGGCCATAGAAAGGCAGACTCCAACCCCTCTCCAAGGTCACTCGCTGCTGGGTACCTCTGCTCAGTCCCCCTCTCCTCTTTAGCCTCTCAGCTGCTCGGAGTTGGCAGTTACTGGGTATCCTAGGAAAAACACTTCCTGAATGAAGAGTATCCAGTTTATTTATTTATTTTCATTTCTAGGCCACCCCTCTTGCAAAAAGCATCTCGGAGCGATGTACAATATAATACAATATAGCTATTCCCTGGGGGAGAGGGGCCTGGCCTAGAGCTCCTGCAAGCCCCAAGCATCAGGAGGCAGACTGCTCAGAGGGCTGGCGGTTGCCCCCTCTCATTTCCTGAGGAGAGGGGCTCCAAGGGCAGGGGAAGGGAGAACCCTGGTTCTTTTTGCAGCAGGAGCGTCAGCACCAGGAACAAGCTGTTGAACTCCCCCTGCCCAGGTAAAGCCCAAGGGCAGTGTAGATGGCGGAGGCGGGGGGAGAAAAATATTAAGGTGAGCTCCCCAGCCAGGTGCATGGACTGGGCAGGGTCTAGGACTCAGCGCCCAGTACCCAGCATGGCAGAAGAGGGATCCTGAATGTCCACCTCCCACCTGACATGCCAAGAGGGCTTTACTCAGGGGAGGGAGCTGAGTGCCACCTGCTGGTTCCCAGTGAAGGCTCAAGCCTCTCTGCAAAGTGGTGGTCATGGGACTTCTCGGAATCCAGTCCCATAAAGCCAGATGGGAAGTCATTCTCTTACACTGGGTGATGAAGAGGGGAATTTGGCCTGATGGAGTTACTCCTGCTTTACACCAGGGTGAGTGGCAGTGTTCAGGCTCACAAAGGGAATCTGTGACCAAGCTGGGATTGGGACCTAGGGCAGTGCTCACCCCACTGGACCATCTTTCCTCCCCAAGAGGCACGGGAAGTAGCTGCCGTGCCACCCTGCAAACCTTTTGGATCAATGAGCTACTGCCTCAAAGTTTCTCATGGAGACTAGCCCAGGAGCTGGTAGGAACCAAGCCCACTTTGCTGTGGCCAGCTTCATGGGATCACAAACACCAGTGGCTCAGGAACCACTGTCTGATCACTGTGCCATTCCCTTCCTGGGATGGCTGCTTGTGGGACATGGCTGACACCTTGTCCAAAGTGGCAATTTCTTGGGAGCACCACTGGGGTCCATGCCCCCCCCCCTTATTACCTTTCCAAACAGGGGGACCTCTGCCAATCAGCTGGTTGGTGGGGAGGCTTTGCAGTGGGTGGGGCTCAGTGCGTCTGCTCCCCACCAAATGTTTCCACCTGCACCGAAAGTCTCTGGCTGGGGCTTGTGCTGTGGGGTGGGGAGAGTGGGGACAGGATATTTTTGTCCAGGGTGGCGAGATATCTAGGGCTAGCTAGCCCTGTCCCCACCCTGCCTCCCCACAAGGGAGGTTCAAGACTCTGCAGCAGAGTGCACAGCAGGGACAATACACACAGCTGGATCCCTGTGTCACTCTGACTGTGGCTTGTCACCAGAGCCCACAAACAGCTGAGGACTTGCCTGCTCCAAGCAGCCACATAACAGGCTGAGTATCCTCCCTGCACTGGGACAAATCAAACGCCAGGACTATTTATTTTCTCATGCACTGAAACAGGAAACCTCCAATGTGCTGAGACTCTGGCTCATGGCCACCAGTGGGGGTGGCAGCTAGATTTTCATTATACAAAACTCCCCAGGGCAGCATCCCAACAGAATCAGGGTGGGGTGGCTGGGCTTGAAAAGAAAACCACACACTCGCATACACTATATGCAAAGGGCCTCCACCCATCCGCCTCCCCCACTGCCAAGCCTGGCACCAATGGTATCCCCCACGCAGCACTGAGAGAACTCAAAGTATGCTGGCACAAGAGCCTGACCCTAAGGGGAGCTGATCAATCCTCTGCAAAGTACCCATTGCCCTCCCATTTCACTAGAAATCCTGCCAGAGACTCACACCCAAAAGCCCCCATGGCATTGAGAGAACCCATCCCCTTGCAGGATCAAAGCCTAAATCTCTCCAAAGTATTTGCTTCACAACCCTGCAGTGTAATGCTCCTACCCACCAGGAATCTGGGTACATCAGCCTCATTAACTTAACACTCCAGCAGCAGTAAGAGAAGGAGGCTGGATTCTGGGCTTGTCAGTTGTACATCTGCAGAGCAGAGCTGGGAAATTAAAAAGGGCTCACCATGTATTTCCATGTGGTAGGAGTATTTTTAAGACCAACATCACACCCCTTCAGGGAGCTTAGGGATTAATTTTTTTAAGTCCTTCCAGTGATAAATGGAAAATGCATGAAATAATATCTTGCCCCACCGTGAGTCTCCATCTCACATGAGCAGCAGGAGGTGGGCATCCACCTCTGAATGAGATCCCCAGAGTGGGTTTGGAGCTGCTTTGGCTCAGTGGCAAGTGAGAGAGCTCATTATCCTGCAGGATCAAACCCCATGAGCCATCCCCACCTTGCTGCATGCAGCTCAGCGAGTCTGTGAGGAGGACATTGCCAGAAACCTAGTCTTGTATGGGTGGCAGGGAATCTCTGGCCAACACCCTTAACTAGAGTCCTGCTAGCACATGACAAGCTGCAGAGTAGACAGTGGTTACAGGGAGGGGCTGGATGACTCATCAAAAACCCAAACAACACAGTCACAGTTGGCAAGAGCCTTTCCCTAAAGGGAGCTGTTGATAGCCAGGAATCAAAGGGGTGGAGAAAATCCCAGCTTGGAGTTCAGTCCCTCCTTGGTAGCCAAAGCCAGTCTCCGAGCTTAGCCTCCCAAACGGATAGCACTTGAGGTGTGGGGCGGATTTAGGCTAAAGTTAACACCTTGTGCTGCATCAGACAGTGCTCACTATTACTCTGATCCCAGAACCCCAATAGGTGTGTTAGGCCTGGAAGCATTCATCCTGGCTCCAGCTCAGGTAGATGCAAAGATGATAGACTTCCAGATCACACTCTTCCGATTGCTGTTTTGTTCCCCTAGACAGAGGCCGACTGCTATCCCAATTTGGCAGCTGATATCTCCAAAACGCTGGGAGCTAAAGGAAGGTGGCCAGATCCGCCACTGGAGGCAAGGGGAAAATGCTGCTTTACGCCTGTTGACAATACAACGAAGCCCATTTGTTAATGCTGTTTGAAAGCAGTGTATCAGGACTGTGCAGGGCTCGTTTCTCAGCCCAGCAACACTTGAGACAGCAGCCACTAAAGCTGGATCTGGTAGGAGGGAGAAAACTGTGCTCAGAATGCACAGTCCATTCGTTGGGGCCTGGCAGGTCTGTGGATGGATAGCACATGGAGGCTCGGAAGCCTCTCCTGGACCTCAGAACAGAACCATTCCCAAACCCCCTGTTAGCCACTTGGCCAAGTCCTGATGCACCAGGCATGCAGGAGAAATTGCACATCTGGAACTGCACTGTGTTCTGGGCAGTTGCTGCTGACATACTACCCTGCCAATAAAATTAGCAGCACAGCAAAGACTAAGGGCGAATTCACACGTGCAGCAATTATCTGGATTTTTTAAAATTGGTTCTCAATAGTTCGCTGTTAACAAGTCCTGTTGCATTCACATGCATGCCATACCGTTTTTAAGTACAGCGAAATAATGCATTCAGACCTTCTTGTAGTGCGCGCTTACCCGGCTGCTCAGTGCGGTTCAGTTACAGGAAGTGGCCTGTGGGGAGCCAGAAGGTTGCTACTTTGTAAACAACATTCTTTGAGATGGCTCTAAACATTCTCACAACACACAACCTTCCAGCCAACATGGATTTTTTTTCCTTGTATGTTTAGAAAGGGTTGGAAGGAACGGTCATTCTGAAGGGTAGAGTGCTTTTTATACTAGAGAAGCTGAGACCATCATGTGGTCTATTATTTGAATAGGGTGAACATGCACAACCCAGTTATGAGAATGTTCGGAGCCAACTCAAAGAACGTTGCTTGCAAGGTAGCAACCTTCTGCTTTATCTCGCAGTCCGATCGGAGGGGGTGCCCCCTGCTTTCCTGCACGGGACTTCTAGACTGGAGGGGGGGGGATCAGGGAGTAAAGAGGGAGAGCCTGAGGCTGCTGGAAAGAAGCCCCTCGCATAGTGAGGCGCGCTGCTTCTCTCCCTGGTTTCTTTCCGGTATCCTGCTGCTACTGCTGCAGCACTATGGCAGAGGCAGATGATTGAAAGGGACGGGAAGCATGGAGGGGAAGAACTTTTGGGGGGAGAAGCTGGCTGCAGCCTGCACCCAGCGAGGCAACTACAGGGCTCCAGCTGGTCTCACTGCTTCCGGTAGGGGCAGGAGTAAAACAGCGCACTTGGAAGCACGGTTGCATTCACATCAGAAAAGATTTCACACCAGTTAAAACCAGTACGATGTTGCTTTCACACTGCTGTTAAGTGCGGATTTATTGAAAACGGACAGCAAAAAGGTAGGTTTGAGTAGCTTTGAAAGTCGGATTTCTTTAGTGCGATATTGACCGCACTTAATTGAATTTATGTGTTCAGACATGCATGAAACATTCGTTTTTTTAAAAAATTCACAAAAATCAGAACGTCTGAATCCCCCCCTAATATCTTGAGCTGGCCTGGGTGCAGCTGGACACCTAACACCTGAGTGACTCTAACAATCATCCTCCAACGCAACACACTCTGGTGGAGAGAGCCAGGGTCTAGCTAAGTGTCCATCCCTATGCACACCTGTCCACCAGCCTCTCTCCCCCTAGACCATCCGTAGAGCAACTGTGACAGTTGCCATCTTGGGTACTAGACCAAGTATTTAGCCAGCAGCCTCTGGCACTAAAGCCAGGAGGAGCCCCTACAGTTTGTGCATAAGAAGCAGGCTTCTCGGCTGGGGTATGACAGGCTCACAGGTACTCTGCTGATCAGGTACAGAGTGGACACACAGTGGGTAACACACACAGCAATTGACACACAATCAGTCCCACGAGGGTGGTGGCAGGGTTACTCTGATCTTCCAGGTCAAGCTCTGACCCATGGGAGTAATTATAGCAAGGGGACACATCCCCCCCAAAACTCCTTCCCTGGTAATTCCAGGAATATGGGGTCAGGGCTTATGTGGATCACCATCCTCCAAAGATTGAGGTCAGAGTTACACCTATGTTCTGATGTCACATTCCCAGCCTCCAGCTGCCCATCTGGGCCCAGTGACAACACTCACCCCGTGGTGATGTCATCGTCCTCTGTCATCGTCTTGCCCATCAGGTCGCTGTCACTCATGTAGCCAGACTTGAGATCAACATCCTCGGTGTCAAGCGACTCAACGAGCTCCAGGCGGGAGATGTGGCTCAGTTTGCTGGGGCTGCGCATGGGCATGGTGTGGGAGTAGTGAGCCCGCTCCCCGTGCATGTACCAGCTGGGGGTGCCCTCTGAGCGGCAGCTCCCACCCACCGAGGGGGCATCGCCGGCCTGCAAGCGGGGGCTGGACTGCCCATAGCGCCAGGAGAGTGGGGAGGAGCGGTTAGACATGCTGGACACACTCCGGGGGTTGGCTTCATCACTGTCATAGCAGGTCATCTCCAATGAGCTGCAGAAAGGGAGAAAAGGGTGAGGGCTGGTGACTTAGGGGCCCCAGCAGGACCCAGGCACAGCCCCAGAAAAGTTGTGACTGATTACTTATATAGCACCAGCAATGTGCCTGACGCTGAACAGCTGTAATTAGAGAGGTCCCTGCCCCAAATTACTTACAATCTATGATGGAAAAGGAGGGGGAGAGACAGGGATATGTAGATTTCCAATTTACAGATGGGGAACTGAGGCTGAGAGACAGTAAGGCCATCCAGGGAGTTCATAGCTTAGATGGGATTTGAACTCTGGTCTCCCAGGTCCAATTCTTGTCGTCTCTGCCACTCAGGAAATCTCTGGAACTGACCAGTGACCCAGCATTGGGGATGATGACCTAAGCGATTCACCCAAGGCCCCACACTCTTGTTTATAACCAGGACTAGGCTCAAGGGGTATATCTCCAAGGACACCCAGACCTGCAAGGACAGAAGAGATGTCTCTATGTTCCTACTCACCACTCCCTACCAAGGTTTTATTTGTGTCAGGGCTCCCTCAAGCTCCACCCTGGCACCTCTTCCTGACCACTGCTACTGCAAGACCCCACCCACAGATAGATGCAGAAGCCTCAGCTCCATTCATTCCTATGAAAGATTTGGTGGTGATCAATGGTGCCAAGCAGCTGATCAATGGTGGCAGCACCAGCCTACAGCCCTGCCCCCCCCAAGCTTAATCTGGCCCGAAGCAAGGGCTGGCAAAATAAGGGTAGGAAGAGGGGCTGGTGAAGATTGGCAAGACAGCGCCACTGGCCTGCCTGAATACCCAAAGTGCTTCTGGGGTTTAGGGGTGGGGCTGATGAGGCAGGCGTTACAAATTAAGCACTGCTCTCTCCCTTGGGCTTAATTCCAACCTTTAGCATCCGTGCCAGACAGGATGAAGAAGTGCTTAGCACTGGAGTAATGGGGCTCGGCTCAAACTCAGGTGCACAGGCTGAATGGATTGCAGCAATCTCACTAGCTGCAGGAGCAGCTGCTGTTGGGTATCTAGCTTACAAAAGATTTCTCTCCAAAGACAAGTGTCATAAGGCAATGGTGAACCCCAGTATCCAGAAAGATAGCCCCAAGGTAGTAATCCATGCATTTGATATGGAAAATATGGGAGACAAAGCCGTGTACTGCCGTTGTTGGAGATCTAAGAAGTTTCCTTTTTGCGATGGCACTCGCATAAAACACAATGAAGAAACTGGGGACAATGTTGGGCCTCTGAGCATCATCTGTGCCAAGCAGGGCCCAGTCCTGATCACAATACCCCAGGAAAGTCAAGCTCTAGGGAGATGTCTTCCTGATAACCCTCTGGAAGAGCAAGAAAGCAGGGAGGAGGAAAGATGACTCATGGAGATCACCAGTTGAAGACCTAGGCTACTGCCTTGCTAGGTCAATGACTCCGTCTGACCTAGGGATTTTCAGTCTCTTTGGGTCTCAGTTCTCTATATGGATCCCCAGACTCCCAAAGGGGCTACAGAGATAAATGCATTAAGGACTGTCAGGCGCCGTGGCACTCTGGTGAGAAGGCCAAATAAACACCTTGTGCCATTGGAAGGGAAGCAGCAGCACCTACAGTAAGCAGAGGTCCTGGGAGGTGTGTGAGCAGTTGAGAGTCATGAGCATGCTGTGTTTCTGTTTCGCAGGCAGACACAGAAATGACTGGCCTCTGTTCCACCAACACCCCCGCTCTGAGGCATGCCTTTCATTTACATTCAATAAAACAGTTATTGGACGTTAGATGCACGCCGATGATTAAAACCATCTCTGGGCTGGTTTCACAGCTCTGGGAGAGATGTGGCTCTGCCATGGAACTCACAGAGATGGTTTTAATAATTACATTGACGCACAAGAGTCATCTTATTAAATTGAGATTAAATGTGCATTTTGGGCTCTTTAATTTTGGGGGAAAGGCCAGGGTTTTTCTTAGCCTCCTAAGCCATCCTGGAGAGGGACATGGCTTTGTGCTCGGAGCAGGGACAGGGAAAAACACTGTTTCCCAAGAGCAAGCAATTTTAATTAGTCCTAGAGTTACTGAGCCCCCTGCTGGTGGAGCTGCACATGGAATACAAGCCACCATTCAGAGACTGCCTCTGTCATGGAACATTTTGCTCGAGGCCCAGCCATTCGATCTCTCCTGGCTGAGCCAGCCTGCCACATGGAGAGCAGCCTGAATATCCCTAGCATTGGGTTCCCATTGTTAGTCTGAGTAACTGATCTCAGTAACATGACATAGACTGGAGCCAGAGACCTGCCCTCCTAGCGCTCAAGAGTATTTGGTTAGGTTCTGAAGGGCTGTGGTCTTACTGGTGGTTAGTGAGCAGCTTTGCCGGATAAGAATCAAAGCGGGACAAACCCAGATTAGAACTGCAGTGCAAAGGTGTAAGTGTGAAGGTGACTAGCCATTGGTACAGGCTGCCAGCGAAGGGCTGGACTCTCAACCCTCACAGGTTTCAAATCAAGACTCGATGTCCTTTGAAATGACACGCTTTAGCCAGATACACTAGTGGGCTCAATACAGCTATTCAGCGGCCCATTTCATATGGGAGGTCAGTCTAGATGAATCCAGGGCTCTCTCTGACTTTACAGCTACGAACATACCTCTCAACCCCTGCACTCTGAAATGAGGGACAGTGACAGTCAACATGTGGGACAATGCACATCATCATTTGAATAAAAACTGCATATGTTAATGTGTGTAAATTTAAAATATCCCATTGCTTGACTTAAAAAAACAATCTTAAAAAATGAAAGGTCACAAATATAAACTTCTCTCATAAGCCAGACTTGAACCCTTGTACTTCCTGTCTTCATTTTAAAGCTTTCTCACAGCATTACCTCTAACTACTTGGCATCACACTGTGCCCCCAAACCAGCTCTAGTCTAGACATAGCCCTCTCACACAAAGCCTCTTTCCACGTGCCACACTTCTCCTGTGTGGATTATCTGATAGATAAAACTCTGTGTGGATTCTCTCCATAGTCTAGTGCTAGACAGCCCATTGCCTAACACTGAAGCTGGGCTGAAAACCTTTTGTTATTGTTTTTTAAGAAGCTTAAACATTAAAAAGCCACAACATGTTGCCATTGTAAAGGCCAGGTTTGACTCTCTGACCTGCCAATCGCCTTCCCTCAGTTCTATTACAAGAGCTAGAGGAAGGGTTGGCTACTGCTTTTTATTCAGTCGCTTGAAGAAGACCTCTGCATATTGTCAGGTAAGCTAGCCTCTTTTTAATGCTACTGCAGGGTGGCTGAGTAGCTAGGCTTTGTAGCTGTCCATACCAGGCACCTTGGGTTCTAATCAGCTCTTTACCCTTGTCTCTCCTCTCTGTTACCTTCTTTAAAAAGAGAGAAATCCTGTAAAAAAAAAAATTGCTAAAAATCCCATAAAATCCAATATGCTCTGCTAAATCTGGGACATTTTGCTGATTTGCCTGAAAGTTCTACAAAATCCAGGACAGCTGAATGCTTGTGTGGATGCCCCCCCCCCCGTCAGACAGAAAAGTCTTCACACTGGCTTTGGGCTGCTCCTGGGTGCTTGCTGATGGTGCCCAAGCAGAGCAGGCAGCTCTCAGGTGATTGGTTCCTCATCCTCCTTCCCAATTACTTCAACTGCTGATCAGATTTTTCACTGCTAATGCTAACTCTCCTTGCCGCCCAAATCATCACTGAGCATCATCACCAAAGTGTGGCCTGCCCCATGCACAGCGCTCAAGGGAGGAAGGGTACAGAGAGGATGGATGAAGAGCAACCCCACCCATGGGACCATACTTCCCCACAGAGGAGTCAAAAGGGGACAGATGGTGGTAGGGAGAAGGCTGCATCAGGTGGTACAATCCCGCCCCACGTTACCTCCTACTTGAGCTAAGGGTGAAAAGAAACCCATGGGCTCTAGCAACTGAACAGGGCTGCCAGGATGAAACAGCAGGAGGATTGTGGGGCAGGACTGCAGAGCTGCATGGGGGGAGGGGAGAGGGGGCAGCCCAGGGCTGAAACAATAAGGGGTTATGGGTCAGGATTGGGAAGCATTGCAGACCTGCATGTGGAAGGGAGAGGGAGCCTACAGCTGAAACAGGAGGAGGTTGCATTGCCTACTGTATCTGAGGGAAGCTCTCTCTCAATTCCCACCAAGTCTATTATTCTTGTATAAGTTAATTCACCAGCTCATCGGATCTTTATTTGATTTTAAATCAGTGATGCCAGATCTCTCCCCCATGCAGTGCTAACCAGTCCAGGCTCTGACTCTCCCCATTCCAGGAGGGGGAGTTTTCTTGTAGAGGCTACAGGTGGACACCTACAGGCTGAGGAGCCAGAAATGCAGCTGGGACTCTGCTGAGTCAGGCCTCTCTAAAGCTTGGGAATGTGCCCATTGTCTCTGTCATGCTGACTCATCGCATACCAAAAGGGAATTAACAAAGAGAGACCAGGTTGGTATTGAGGGGTGCTTGGAAACAGCCGATGGAGTAGCACCCAGGCAATGCCATGCCATCGCCACCTCCCCGCTCTCTCACCCTAGTCTGCAGGGCGGTGAGCCAAAGGGAGGAGGGGGATGTCAGTATTCTCAGCTCCTGGGTGCTTGGCTGAACCAGTTAGCTCCATTGCCCAGTCTCCCAAACTCAAGCCTGCCTCCAGGGCAGGGGTAGGGCAGGGCAGGATTTCAATAGGGGAAACACAGGGTGAAAACAGACATAAAGCGAACTCCACTTTAACATTTCTTATATACGTTGCAGGGCTGTATTGGTGCCCTATGCAGCCCTGCAACATGTATAAGAAATGTTAGAGCGGTGTTAAGTAGAGTTAGCATTAGGTCTGTTTTCACTCAGTGCTTGCCCCATGCACCTGGGGAGCGCAGCTTGGATCTGCACATGCTCATGCCATGTTTAGTGGGTGTCTTAAGTGCACCTGACCCACGTGCAAGGGGCTCTCAGGCAATCAATGCTTGGCCCTATGCACTTTGTCAACTTGCCTTGAGGCACACGGCTCCTGCATTTGGCTCATATACCACCTCTACCTAGTTTGCTGAGGACACACAATTCAAGAGACATGCTCACGGGGAGAGGGAGGGGAACGCTGAGCTCTCATGGTTGGCTTGTGCCCTGCAGCTTCAGTGCATGTACTCAGTCGGAACATGTCCTGCACAGCCCATGCTATCTCCATGTGCTGCTCCTCTCTCACCAAATGTTCTAGTATCCTGAGCTCTTGCATTGAGCTTGTGGTTCCTGCACACTCAGCATTGACTTGTGCTTCCCAGGTGCTTGGCCTGCATGCATTCATGCTTCCCATGCATTTGGCTCATGCACGATGCTGTATTTTGTGCATGCCCAGCTCACATTTTCTGTGTATCCTGCTGGTGCACATTGCCTGCAGAGTTAGGGGGAAAATAAATGAGACACTAGCCCCCACCAGGTGGGTGTTCACCTGCCCATCTATTATGTGTTGGCCAGATGTTGGCACACACCCCACCGTGCATTCCTACTCACTCCATTGTCCAGGGACATTGTGAGCCCACCGTGTGAGCCAATGCATGCTAATGTGAGCCCACGCTGTCTCTCGATAATTAAGTTGTGCGCAGCCTTGCCTGTATCCAGGTCTGCTGGCACCATAGAGTTGCGCCTGGCACAGTTGCTAGAGGAGAAACGCTCTCTCAGCTGACAGGAGGCTGCAAGAGGAGAGAGTGAGAGCACTCTGATGGAAAGGGCGAGGGAGGTCACACCCAGAAACGGCTTCTTCCCTAGCTGTGACACCCACCCCCCCTTTCCATCAGAAGCAACGCTCCTATGCTCGAGCGGCTGCAAAAGGAGGAAGTCCTTCCTGCACTTCCCCACTCTTTCCTCTTGCTGTGAAGCGGCTGCAAAAAGAGAGTGCTGCTTCTGATGGAAAGGGGGGGTTACAGCCAGGGAAGAAGCCTTATCTGGTTGTGACACACACACACACCCTTGTTCCATCAGCGCCAGGGCTGGGGAAAGGGCAAGTGCTGAGTGGTACCACCCGTGGTGGCTACCTCCAGCACATAAAATGCAGGCAAGGGGCTGACCATTTATTAGCTCTACCTGCTAAAACCTGTCAGTGGGGACTGCCTGGACCAAACACAGACTCCAGCAGGCTATTATCTCAGTAATAAACACCCTTAGTGCCCGTTTGGTTGATGCTCTCTGCTACTGCCAGGCAGTCACACACACTGGCATTCACCCTGTCCATTTTTGCCCAGGTGTTCTCTTTGTGCATTCTCATCTTGCACATGCTCTGTGCTCCCAGCTGGTTCCTAGCATTGCCTCAGTTTGTATGTGTGTGGCTTGTGAAGGACGCACTGTGATTTGTACAAACTACAGCATGAGCGTAGCCCCTCTGCAAGCACTCCAGTCTCCAGCATGCTCGCCGTCACCTGGCTTGCAGAACACACTCCCCACGGTCAAGAAAACTACGGGTTCCCCCCCACAAGTAATGCTGCCTCAGGGTACAGATGGTTGTGCAACCATCCCATCCCTTGGTTGCCATTTGTGTGGTTGCTCCCACTCAGCAGGAGATAGATTAACCCTTCTTGGATAGGAAGCTAGGAGCAGTCACACAAGCAGCTTTATCCCCTGCAGCACTTTGTGTAACTGTGGCCTCAACCTGGCTGCTAAGCTCCCCTCTTCTGTCCCAGCTCTCATGTGCTTGACCCAGGTGCTGTGCGACAGGCATATCAGCACTGGGTGCATGTGATGGACCTTTCCTGTGCCTCAGACTCATGTGCTCAAGGAGTTCTGCCTTCCTCTTAGCTTTGCCAGCCCCCACCAGCCCCTGCCTGGGTCTATATCCCACTCCATAAATGCTCTGCCACATAACCCAGTGCCCTGGCTCTGTCCTGAAAGGCCATCCCCTCTGATACAGAATCCCTAGGCAGCAAAGCAAACAGCCCCTTGTAGGGCTTTGGGTGTTGCCGCCTCCTCCTCCAACAAGGAGCCAGAGCGAGGCTCTGATTACACAGCATAGACACAGCCTGCCAGCAGCATTCGGAGAGGGGCATGGGAGAAGCAGGACAAGTCCCTCATGGGATGCGTTTGTTCAGGCAGCCTGGCACTGCATGTGGCTGGGCTTGTACCTGAATAGCTTAGGGATTCAGATTTATGCTCAGAGAGATAGAGGCTTCTCCTTAACTCTGCTAGCTACAGCCCTAGGCATCACTCCACAGCTTTAAACAATTGGGGGGGGGGGGGG
>QEPC01004304.1:3479192-3532132 GCA_003113815.1 Sphenodon punctatus | reverse complement strand
GTACTCCTGTCTAGGTGAGAGCCTAGACGAACCTTTTTCATATAAGACAACCCCACTGCAAAGTCTCCCAAGCCACAGGTGGCCAGAGAACGTTCTCTGCGTTACGACTGGGCTGGGAGATCAAAAGGGAGGCTTGGCTAGGGGTGCGGACCTCTGAAAGCTCCCTGATTGCAGTGAAGGTTTTCTGATCACTCGGGGACCCACGTGGGCACAGGCAACTGGGTTGTGGCTGGCCTGGTGGGCAAACGTGGGACAGCCTCTGAACGAGAGAGGGCACTAAACCCATCCCCCCGGTGACAGGGTGAAAGGGAAATGATAGTAATTGGTTTAATTGGTTTTTTTAATTTGTGTAATGTTTAATTGGGTTTTTGTATTTCTACATGATTTATTTCTGTTTTGTAGTCACTTGAGTCCCTTGGGAGACGAGCGGGATATAAATCCAAAATAATTCCAAAAAATTAAATAATGATGATAATAGGATGGTGCTCTCAGCTGGTGGGTGGAGAAGGCCTGGGTGAAATGAACAGATGTGGGGCTCCGATCACTTCCTCTTCACTGGGGAGAGAGCATCCAAAATCAAGACCCTGTCACCAGGGGTTTTGCCTGCTGACTCCCCACTGATTCCCTGTTGCATGGAGGAACGGAACTGCCCCCATCTGTGTAAAACACACAGCCAGAGGGAATGGGGTGCAGGGAAGCAAAAGGATACTCCAGAAGCAGTCTGGGCTCCTAGTGAGCATCCGGGCTGCAGAGATGGAAGTAAAGCATGTGGAGGAGCCAGGCAGGGCTGGAGGAAACCTCATTCCCTGGCATTGTGACCTGACCACCAATTCCATGTGCTCAGGCTGGGAGTGAGCTCATCACCCCAAGTCCCTCCCGCTGCAGGGCAACGACCCACCCCACCACTCTGGCCCTCCCAAGTGCCTGTGGTCACTAGCTCCCCTGCCTGAGCCCTTGGGAAGCTGCTGTCATTGCATTAGCTCATCTGGCCAGTGGAGAGCCAGGGGAAAAATTTACTAGAGAGTCACTGCTGCCAGCTCCCTGCAAGGAGGGAAGGGAGAGCAAGGAAGCAGCCCTGGGATGATGGACGCTCGCCCAGCCCAGCACTGCTTTGCCTGGGAGTCAGCTAGCCTTGGCCTGCCCTCAGGCAACAGCTCCTGCATAGCGAACAGCTGGGATTACTGAGATAGGGGGCTCCTCCCCTTTCTGGATCAAGCCCTGAATTTCACAGATTTTCAGCTTATTTATTCATTCAAATTTTTATCCCGCCCTTCCATAAGAAAGGCTCATTGGCAGCTTGTGTGGCCAATGGTAGCAGCAGTGTGAAGAAAAGCTGGGGAGCCTCTGCCCAATCGCAGACCTCTGAACAGTGGCTAGAAAGCGGCCACAAGCCAGCCTGTCACCTGTCTGAGCTGCTCTTTTGCCCTCCAGAATTTCAGCTCTGGCGGAAGGGACTGCAAGGACTAGCACCTCAGCAGTGTGCAGTGCAATGCAATGCAATGCAGGGGCATCTATGAGATTCTGCAGAGAACCTGGAACAGTAACTCCCAGAAGGGGGCCTGCCGCACCCATCTCAGTGAAGGGTTAATTCAGATGTCCCAGGATGACGCCCTACATCAGGGGTAAGGACTCTCCAGCCTATTGACCAAATCAGGCCAACCACTTTAAAAAAAATAAAAAAATCTGTCTCCCTTCCAGTTCCTGGATCTGGCCCATGGATTCAGTCCCTATCTTCAAGAATTGAAAAAGTGAGCTCAGGCAAAGGGAGGGGAGATCAGGGCATGCACTCAAGGACTTGAGTGGATCCATGGCATTTCCCCCCCATCCTGGGCACGGGCCCTCTCTAAGCACTCCTATCCAACCAATGGAATTGGTACTCCTCTTCTAAGTGGCCCATGGAATGGGAAGGGGGTGTGTGGCAAAATGCCCTTGCCCTGACAAAAAAAACCTCTGACCCCCCTTCGCTGAAACTGCAAGCCTGGCTCAGTCAAAGCCCAGGCCTCAATAAGCACCTGTTAAGGACTTCCTCATTCCTGGAATTCCTAAGGGGAAACTACACCTGAGACAGGTGACGTGGGATGAGTGAATGATAGAAGGAGAGGGGCTTCTGGGTTAAAGCCAGCTGACCCTCCTGGACAAATGAAAATGAAGGTCAAGGATGCCTTAAAAGGACCAGCACAGGCATTTTGGCTCTCTCTCTAGACAAACTGAACTACTGCTAGGCTGGTGACCTCCCTGTCTGGAGGCATATGGCTTAACAGTAACTCTGGCCTTCCCAGAAGAAGAACTTGGACCCCAAAGGAAAACCATCCCCTATGGAGAACTGATAAGAACCAGTGAGTACTTGCTAGCTACAGTTTATAGGAAGACGCTTTCTAAACGGGCTACTATGTCCACAGATACCGATTCTGATTGCTCAAAGGGTTATCACCCCTAGTTCTATGCTTTTATTCCTTTTTGTCTTCTGTACCAGTAAAGACTAAGTTTTCTTTTTACCCTACTGCGTGTGTGTGTGTGTGTTGTTTGGCTGCGCAATAAATGCCTCCTTTGGGCCAGGTGGCCAAGCCTCGCTACTAAGGCTTGAAAGGGGAAAATCTACCTATTTGGCTAGGGGCCAACAGCTTTGGGAAGCCTCCTGTGGGTAGCTCTGGGGATCTGCCTCCAACACAGTGGAGGAAATCCCAGGAACAGAGTGCCAGGAAAGGGGAGTGTTTTTGGGAAGCTGTGAGGCTTATGCCTTTTGGGGTTCACATATCTTGAGGGGTGTGAACGCCCTCTGAAGTACCCTCAAGTGGTGGCAGCGGAACAAAGGGGTTTTTGGGGGGTTTGCCAGCTGTGGGAACCCCGGGACAGAGATCAGGAGAAACACAGTGAGGTGGATGTCTCAGCTGTATAGCACCCCCTACTGGCATTTTGCCACGGGGGGGGGGGGATGGGGATGTTCCCAAACCCTGACTTAGAGGCTAATGCTCTCCTCATGAGGAAGGAAGAGGGAGAGTCGCAATGCTGTGGGGTGGACAGGATGGAAGCCTTATTCCAGTGTCCCAAGTGAGTGGCTTTCAAATGATGCCCCCATTATCTTTCCTGCAAAGAAGGAATCGAGGTCCATGCCCAGTGCTTCCCTCTGCTGCACCCCAAGCTAGGGGAAGGCGGAGGGAGGGGAGTGAGCATGGCCACTGGCATGAGAAGTTGTGTAGCATAGCGAAGGTAGAAGAGGATGGGGCTTGAGATAGGATTGGCATGGTGGGGGCAATGCAGCTCAGCAGGAAGTGCGGTGCTGGGGAGCTGGCAGCCACTGCTAAATCCCCTGCCTGGCCCATTCGCCACACCTGTCAGTATGCTCCCCCAGGCAGATTCCCTCACACCAGTCCTGCCAAGCCCACAGAGCCTCCTTGGGCACCAGAGTCGTAACTAGTCTATGGCCAACATGGCGGTGGCCACAGGTGTATTTACATGAGGGGCACCAACCAACCACGGCCCATGGCAGCTGAATTATCAGCTGTGAGTCTGTTGCACCCTGGCTGCCTGCCCCTGACTCCCTTCAATGTTGCTTCTGCCAGCCTGCACTAAGCAAGAGTGCTTAGCCAGTACTAATATGGGGGAGGGGGGCTCAGCTGGCTATGCACAAAGGGAGTCTGGGGCAGGCAGCTGTGGCATGACAGACACACAGCTGATGATTCAGCTGCCATGGGCCATGGTTGGTTGGCACCCCTCATGTAAATGCACCTGTGGCCACCGCCACATTGGCCATACGCTAGTTACCATTCTATTGGGTACATTCAAGCTCCTCTGCAGCATAGCTGCAGCCCCAGAGCCCAGTGGAGCTCAGAGAGCTGCATCTTGCCATGGTGCCTTGCATGGGCATGTAGAAGTACTACAATGGCCTCTGCTTTGGAACCCCTGAGCTCTCTGCTAGGGGAGAGAGTTCCAGCCAAGCCAGTGCAGGGATTTGAGGTACATAGAGAGTGGCCTGTTCCAGTTAAGCTAAAAGTGATCAGGAACAGGATGAGCCAAACTGTGGTTTGCATGGGCTAGTTCCATCAGTTTAAACCAACTGCCTCTGTCCAGGGCTCAGCTGCAGGGAGGGAAGACACTGCAGGGCAGGAGGAAGGGCACAGGAATCCAGCTCTCACCTGTGTGATACTTGGGAGCCCCGCAGGCTGGACATGGTCTCCTCCAAGTTCTGCCGCAGGTCCAGCACATTCTGCACTGTCCTCTTCCTTTGGGACTCGGGGTCTGGGAGGAAGATAGGAAAAAGGGGTTAGAGTATGGCTCCATGGGGAGGGTGACACGGTCCCCTCTGCAAGGACCCCTGTCCCTTTGCCTCATCTGTGCCCTCTGACCCACCCCCACCCCGATTGTCTGCCCCTGCTGTGTGTCCCCTGACACTATACTCCCATTAATTGTGTATGCTCCTGCACTGGCTGTATGTCACACCCAACCATACCCCGCCAACCCCTTGCCTGCACATGCCCCTAGCCTCTGTATGTGCCTCTCAGTTTGGTGCCCCCTCCCCGTGTGGTTTCTAGGGAGACCTGCCCAAGGTGTGCTATTAGCATGAGATCCTTCCATGCCAGTGCTCAAAGGATTGCAGCCCAGGCTGGACTAACTACTTGCAGCACCTCTTTCAGCAGGGAGGATAAAGGTCAGGGGGGTTCTGTCCCAAGGCTCCTGTACACAGACAGACCCCATGTTGCTCTCTTGCTCTGGGATGGCAGCCTGGGCTGCCTCAGGTCCTGCACAATGCCCTCCCTGCCCCACTATGAACCAGCAGCCATTGGGACAGGTTTGCAAACGCTCCCTCACAGGTCAAAAGAGTGAGCCTGTGTGAAAATAGTGGCCTCCCTCAGTGACTCCCTTCCCTAAACAGGCCTTGAACTAAGCTCATGTAGCCCCAAAGCACAGGCCTCTATCATGGGAGCTAAGGCAGTAAACCCATTCGGTGGCTGGAAGGAACGGACACTGTAGTACTGCACCAGGAGGTTAGACGAGCAAATGAGGGGTGAGATCCAGTTGGGGATTAACAAACACAGACAGGAAGAAAGGCCATGTGTTCTTTGTGATCCCAGCCATACTGTCCACCTAGCAGAGAGGTGGTTTTAGGCAAAAGCAGCATAGGTGACTGTGTGGGGCCCTGTGGCTGCTCTTAATGAAAATATTAAAAAGGAAACAATACACACACAGTCATCAGTGCCATGCTGGGATAACCCCTCCCCCTACATGCACGAACAGCCATTAGTGCAATGCCAGCTTCAACGCGCACACACACACACACAGAGCCATCAGTGCTATGCCAGCTTCAACACACACACACACACACACACACACACACACACACAGAGCCATCAGTGCTATGCCAGGATCACTCCCCCAACCCCAACATGCACAGTCATCAGTGCAATGTCAGGATCACCCCTATCCATCATGTCATGATGATCTCTCCCCATACATTCTCACACGCGCACTCACACATACCCTAGGAGGCTGAGGATTCATTCTCCCCTTTGCCTTGCTGACCATAGGGAGAAACAGCCCTCTTTCTAAGGCCCTTCGCTGAGCCTGTCACCATCTTTGTGGCTCAGCTCTGGAGAAGGAAGAGGAAGGGGCAGTGATTATCACCTGGCCAATCAGAGGTGAGTTTAGCCCTATTCAGTTTCTTCTTCTCCCTTCTAGTTTGGAAGAGAGGGGAAGCAGGAATGGACAAGGCTAAACTCATATTTCAGCTCCAGCAGCTCCCTGCCATACTTAGCCAGAGCTGCTACTATTGTGTGTATCCACTGATAAAATGTAAGGGTCTATTTCTGACTCTGAACCTCTGGCCTGTGCTAGGTGCTATCTCCCAATCCAGCTGTAATAGGCTGTGGCCAGGAATGGCAGCCTGTGCCCAGCTCAAATGCAGTTGAGGGCTTTGGAAGTCAGTGCTACAGAATCCTTCCTGGGTATTTCAAGTTACCATAAACCCTAGAGCTGGAGCATAGTCAGGCAGCTGCAGCTGTGAGGTTTCCCCCCACACGGACCCAGCCCCTTGGAATGCAGCAATGCCTGCTCCATCCCACTTTCCACTGGCACAGCTCACCTGGCAGAGGGTCCCAAATTCCAGCCTACAACTCAGCTGGCAAGAGTGGGGCCATGTGCCTTTTCCCCTACTCTTCCCCCCCCCCCGGCCCGGCCCCCAATTTGAAACTTCAGCATCCCCAGCAAGCAGCCCTTGGTCCAACATGGGAATTAAGGATACTGGCTTGAGGAGGGGAGATCTTATGGAGCAAACAGGAGCCAGAGCGGATATGCTGGGGCAGGCAGCCAGCTAAGCACGGCTGGAACGAGCAGCAGCAGCTGGTATGTAGAGCAGCAGGTACACTCATTCCTGGGGATTTGAGCCACTGCCCCAGGAATTCCAGCCTGACATTGCGTGCAGGAATTCAGAGCAAGCTGCTCAGCCCGGAACCTGCGTGCTTAGTGAAGATCCTCATTCATGCAGTCGTAGGGCTGCACAGGGTTAGGAAGTGGATGCTTCCTAGGATATAGGAGGAGCCCCAGGGCGCTTGTGCCTTACAGCCTTCCAAGCCCCACAGGGGCCAGAGCTAGCAAGCTGCAATGAGGTTGGGCATGGGCATTAAAATAATGTACCTAAACATGTACCTAAAGCCCAGAGGAGAGGGAATTCTTGCACCAGAACCACCCCAGAATGGAGCTCCAAATCCATGAGACAGGTCAGTGCCCAGCTACTCTAGGGATGTGTTATCCCTGTATGTGCTAAAGACAGACTGAGATTGGCACTGGGAGGGCATGGCATTACCTGCAAGATCAGCTGGAGTGTGGGAGGAAAAATGGAGTAGATTAGGGTATGCTGAGTGCCCAGATACAAACACGTCCATCCCATGCTGTTTCATCTAGCAATGTGAGGAGCACCCAGTCCTGCCCTTGAATTATGCTGCTGAGGAATAGGATTGGATAAATATAGAATACCACCCCTAGTCTGACTTTAGCTCCCTCTGGGAATCAAATAGGAAGCTTTCCTTTGCCCAGGGTCTCTAGCACGAGGGCACTGTCCGGTAAGGAGCAGGCGGATCTTTGGGCGAGCTGAAAACAGGAAGTTCTGGCGACAAACATCACAAAGAGACTGGTTGCAGGAGGTTTTCATGCTCCTTTGCAGAGCAAAGTAGCATGGGCCTAAATAACAGAATCTGGATCCAGATCATCCAGTTCCAGGCTTTACAGCCTGCAGTGTAGATTTGACTACAGGAAGGTGGACTAGCCTATTATTGTATGTACAGGGAGTGGCAGAAAGTTCATCAATCGTTTTATTGCACTGGATTATTAGCCTTGTCAAAACATACATAAAACCAAAACGACATTCCTACAACATGTATGCTAAAACTCAAGATAAAATACAACAAAAATAGAGCCTCAAAATACATACAATGTTGTCACACAAAGACATAGCAAACCCCACAAGAAATATCAGTCAAGACGCAGAGGGAGGTCATTTAGGGCTTCCAGTGACTTAACCTCCAGGGCTCTCAATCTCATTGCTGCAACAGCAAAGGATGCCACTGCTGTCACAGACTCCCTTTTGTGAACAAAGATATCAGTAATCTAAGGCTGGACCATTCAGGATTCACTTCAACATCCCTAAATAAGGTTTCCCTTTGTTGACTATAGCGAGGACAGGATAGTAAATAATGGGAGATGTCCTCCACTTGCCCCCGCCCTCCCTCCCCCCCCGCCCCCCCATATATGGCGTCACTCAGAATATTCCAAACCTCTGGATCATCCAGGAAACACTTTTGTTGGCATAGATTGAACTCTGAGGGCCGTAAAAGCCTTTCTACAGGCAGGATTAATTAGTGTAGAAAGAGAGCTAGCCCTGCCCCCACCAATGTTTATAACAAGGAGAGATTCTTGATATGGAGGATTGTGCCAGTGGCAAAAAGTTTGGAATTTGTGGGGGCAGATTTGTAAATCCTTTCTCCTGATGTCAGATTTTGAGCAAGAAGGTAGTGCTAGGGCTCATGGGTTTGGGTCAGGCCCATGGCTGCTATGAGCACTGCAGAAAGCAAACCCACAACCTTCAGCCCCTTTGCCACATGAGAGCAAGAGGAATTTGTTTGCTGCTATGGAACAGGTAGTTGGCTGCTGTAGTTGCTTAGAGTAGCCAGTAGACGGAGACAAAATCCTATGCCAGTACATGGGTCAGATTCATCCTGAAGTTCCTGGTGCCAGTTCCCCATGAGCCTGGCAGATAACATGCACTGACCAGGCTGTGCTCACTTGATAATCTGGCCCATCCCAGTTCTCAGAAGTGTCAGACTCCTGGTGCTCAGCTGAGCCGCCAAGCACTCTGCCAGATGGGAGAGGTACAGGGCACAGAGCCATTTTCATTGGAGCAGCTCTGATGGAATGAGCCCAGAGAATAAAAAACAGGTACAGTGCAGATCTCCCAACTCCCACCTAGGCACCCTGTGAGCCCAGCCTCCTGCACGCTACATTGAGCCCCCAGCCTACTGGAGCTCTGCAGTTTGGAAACTGAGGGTGACACTGATCGCTTGGGAAGGCAGTTGTCTGGGCGGGGGCAGAGGGGCCTAGCATCAAATGGCAATTTTCATACTCGATTAAATTTGGCTCGATTCAGCCAGCATGAAATGGTGAGCAACCAATCCTGTGACAAGCTGGAAGGATCAATCCTGCCTCTCCAAGAATCCAACTCAGCAGCAGGGATCTGGGGAAGGGATGGAGCAGATGCACATTTCTTTGAATGCCATACACTTGCACAGAGGAGGCTTGTCATTGGGCATGTCCCAAAGCAGATCTGATTCCCTCATGAAAGGAAAGTAGGGGCTGGGACTCCATGATGGATCAAACTGGGAAAAGCTGAGCTTGGTTTCTCTAGGAGCATGTGCGCATGAGAGAGAGACTGAAACAGTGAGTGTGTGTCTCTCCTCGGCCCATGCTGCCAGCTTCTCTATTGAGTGCCGCTGATAAATGCTGGCGGCATGTCTGGGAGATTTCCCCAGCCGGCTCTGCCTCTCTCGCAGAAACTGACCTTTTTTACGACAGCCTGGAAATACTTATTGGTGAGATCCATCAACCAAGAACGTGCTGCTCAAACAGGGTCCATTATTCAAATCACTGCTGGGTGGAGTCAGAAGGAACCCTGCTGAACGGCACTCTCTATACTAGGGAATGGCTGGAAGACACATGACTGCAGTGCTGAAGCATCAAGCAAGGCAGAGTGCTGGGGATTTGGGGCTTGCCTTCACCCCTTTCCTCACCCCATGTACAGCCAGGGAGCTGCCTGTCTATAATGATGGTACCTGTACAGTGTGTCAGTCTCAGAGAGGAGCTGAGATTTCTTAGTGCACTCTCAGCGCCCACCCTTTCCTGCTGCTGTCCCTGCTGCTGACCTCCCTGCCTTGCCAGGCCTTTAAAGTCACATGGTTCCAACTGCCATCTTGTTTCCCCTCCTCACAGCGTGCAACCCCTTCAGTTCTGACTGTCTGACATGATGGAAGTGGAAGCCAGTATCTGGAGATCAGCAACAGGTAACGTGGAGATGCTTCCAACACAGACTCTGCAGTTAACAGTTCCTGGGCAGTGGGTGGCACTCATCCTAATGATTTGGGAGATGCCAGAGCTTAAGAGGGTCCCTTGATCAAGCAATGACACAGAGTGAGGCCACTGGAGTGTACCTGAACTCACCACACAGAGAGTGAGAGATTGTGGGGAAGAGGGGGTGGGAGTCCAGGAGCACATGCAGCCTCCTAGTCTACTGGGAAACACACCTTCCCAGGGGCAGCTCTTGAGATGCGAACCAGACGAATGAGTGTGCCCTGCCCCGGCAGAGAGCAAGCCTCATCATGGTAGCCCAGTGCCAAGGGGTTGGCACACAGGGAAATCCCACCCAATCGATGCTGGAGGTGCCAGACTCGCCTCTCTCACTTGGAGCCTCCCTGTAGGACCAAATGGAAAAGTCCCTGCCCTACCCCTGCCACCCATTCCCTGCTCTGACTGAGTGTCCAGTGCTACAGAGTCCACCTCAGGGGCCACATTCCAAATAAATCCCTCAAAGATTTCCCCTTCTTTTTTTCTGCAGCGGGACCTCACCTCGTGACTACTCCAATGGGAGAGTCAGGAGCTCGGGATCAGGGTTGTGCTCAGCCAAAGGCTGTTGAGACTACATGGCACTGTTTGTTGAGATCTCAGTGTCTGTGTATTGTGTATGTGGCAGTGTCCCTGCAGCGCAGAGACTCCTATGTGCAGCCGAGACAAGAGACCTCACTGTGTGAAGAGATCAAAATGGAACAGACTGGCTAGTCAGTGCCTTGTATGCCGGCTTGGTGGGAGGGTGCGGGGGTGTGGCTTGGCAGTGTTTGTGTGTGTGTGTGACTGTGTGTATTTATAGGTTTGTGTGAAAGCAGCTGGGCTTCTGGAAAGAACAACTAGAGTGATTCAAGGTCTGGAAACGCAGCCTTACAGGGAGAGTGTGAATGTGCTTAGTCTTTGCATTTCATGCAAGAAGAGGTTAAGAAGTGAGCATGGGCACCTGAATGGGGAGTGAGGAGATGGCTCTTCAGCCTTGCAAAAAAAGGTAGAACAAGATCTAATGGCTGAGAGGCTGAAGCTAGACAAATTCAGACTGGAAAGAGGGTGCAGATTGTTAGCAGTGAGTGGAATTAGCCAACCCAGGGGTATGTGGATTCCAACACTCCCATCAAGATGGGCAGGACAAGCCTTCACCCCAGCATACATGTTCCTAGTGTGACTGCACTGTGTTCCAGTATCATGGGCATGTCTGATGTCAATCAACTCATAATTAAGAGATAAATACAGTCAGGTTGAAAGTTTAAATGTAAAAACTATGTAAAGAAATGAAGTTTAGAAAGTATATTGTGAGCTCTAAAACAACAGTTTATCTGGGACAGATAAACAAGACAAGAGAAATGTAAATGGAGCCTTGATGCCTGAGCTGTGCCCTATGCAAGAGACAAGCACAGAAGCTCCTGGAAATGTCTGAAAAGGACATCAGAAATTTATTTAATCCGTCAAAGACAAAGGCAAGGGGTATTCGGGCATTCAGCAAGATTCAAGCAAGGACTATGGACTGAAAATCTTCTCAACACAAAGAAGATGATACCCAGCCTTAACAGCTGGCTGAGACATATGGACATTAAACGTGAACTCAAGTAGGGTAAGACGTTAGCTTAGGGAATTCACAAGTAATGGAAGCTTAGCATTATCTTTGTATTCTTTTATTTGACTAGCACTCTTGAATCAATCTTGCACTGTACTTAATTTGATTTTACAAATATACATTTTTTTTAAACTAAGCCTTGTGTGGTACTGACACTGGGTGACACAGTTGAGGGGAGCCCCGGATTAGAGACTTGGGCAAACCTTTACATTAATTTCGGTGACTTGGAAATCTCCAGGGTTACAGGTGGTCAGAAGACTGACCTCTTTACAGGCTGGGGCAGTTCTGGAGGAAGCTGGGTCCAGTGGAGACTAAGTGAGGAAACTAGGTCACAGTTGGCCCAAAGAGGAGCAGAAGAGCTCCAGTCCCATCCCAGGGTTGCAGGCAGCTTTGATCCCCAAACTGCCTTTGCAAAAGTCTGGTATTTTCAGGGCTATTGGGAAAACTTGACTAGGGTTACTATACCTCCCCTTTAAAAGAGGGTGCTTGTACTGGTTTCATGGATTTTTCATACGCATCCTCTTTTAAAGGGGCAGTATGGTAATCCTAAACCTGACAGGATTTTAGGGTGCAAACTGCAAGGAGCTGGTGATCCTGGTTCTTCCCCTGTCATGCAGCAGCAAGCTGCTATCTAATGTGGGCAGAGCCATCACTCAGGTAATCAGCTTCTCTGATTTTCCCAGTCTCCTGCTACATTTCACCTTGATAAATGAAAGCTTGGTTGCACCTTAGCTAATCCACTGGCAGAGGTCAGTGGCTAATATGAATGCAAAAATAAGCACTCTGTAAAGAGGTCTCCTGGCTAGGCTGCAGATATCAATATCTCTGTAGCTCTATTACACATCTCTCAGGCTTCCATTAATGTGGTTTAATAATTAGTTGGTAATTAAACCATGCATTATAACTTTGTCACTAAATCTCAATTACTACCCTTGCATGTTTAAGGTCCATAATAGAAATCATTGCTAAGCACAGAGAGATATGACCCAAGCCAGATCTCTAGATCATTGTAGGGTGAATCAGGGTGGGCTTTTCTGTCACCGCAGGGTGGCCATACATCCCCTTTAAAAGAGGACACATTAAAAATACATGGTGTGGGGCTGCACTGGAACCAATGCAGCTCTGCAACATGTATTTTTCATAAGTATCCACTTGTAAAGGGGAGGTATGGCCACCCAACGCACTGATTCTAACTCCCCCTCATCGCTACTTTATCTGAATCTATCCCCATTAAGCAATAGGTCTCACCAACTGTCTCTCTGATATCTCCGCCTGGATGTCTCAACGCCAACTCAAACTGAACATGGCGAAAACTGAACTCCTTATCTTCCCTCCCAATCCTTCCTCTCTCTCTTCCATGTCAATTGCCATTGACGGGGGTCTCCATCCATCCTGTCCCCCTTGCCTGTAGCTTGGGCTTCATCTTCGACTCGCACCTTACCTTCAAACCCTACATTGACTTCTGCCGCTTCTCCCTCCACAACATTGCCAAGATCTGCCCTTTTCTGTCTGTCTCCTCTGCCAAAACTCTCATTCATGCCCTAGTCATCTCACGCCTCAACTACTGTAACCTCCTCGTTGGCCTTCCCCACTCTCACCTTTCTTCCCTCATCTCTGTTCAAAACTCTGCTGCCAGGATCATCCACCTAGCCCGTCACTTTGACCTTGTGCAGCCTCTCCTCTCTCCACTGGCTCCCTCTTCCTGAGTGTATTCTGCACAAGCTCCTTGTCCTCACCTACAAAGCCCTTCACAACCTTGCTCCCCACTACCTCGCTGCCCTGATCTCCCTCTGAATCCCTGTTCAAGCACTCCGCTCCTCTTCTATCCCTTCCCTTATCCTCCCACACCTCCCCTGCTCCCCCAACCGCTTTCATCCCTTCTCCCTCGCTGCCCCGCATGCCTGGAACTCCCTCCCTGCCCTCGTCCACCTTGCCCCCACCCTCCACACCTTCAAGTCCCTCCTCAAAACCCACTTCTTCCACTCCGCCCTCCCCAACTCCTGCTATCATCCCCACCCAGGATTATCCCCCACCTGCTATCTGTAAACTCCCAATTTACTGTAACCAAGCCAAGAACGTGTACCTGAGTTCTCGCATCCTCATGAACGTCCCATCCCTTGTCCCTCCCCCCTCTGTTTCCCCTTCCCTGTCTCCCCTCTTGTCTTTAGATTGTAAGCTCTCGGGCAGGGACCGTGTCTATCTTGTTTTTTGTAAAGCACCAGGTACATCGCTGGCACTATATAAATGCTTATAATAACAATAATAATAAATAAATTAAATTAATTAATTAATAGAGGACTCAAAGCAAAACCATTCTCCATGGGCCAGTTGCCAGGCACAGCTGGGGCTGTCTGTTTTGTGTATTTCTTGTGTTTTGAGATATTATGGAGACTTGTCAGTTTTGTGCTTGCTTTCTAGTCAGTTTAGTAGTTTCTAGTCTAGCTACTCCAAACCCAGTGGTTTGCAGCAAAGTTTAAAGATACTATAAAATTCAGGGAAACATTCAATATTTGGATTAGGAATTATAACACCTCTTTCTTTCTCTCTCGTTTCTCTCTCCCTTCCATCCATCCCCTAAACTACAATCTATCAAAATAGCTAATCCCGTCCCCTATGTATCTATAGCATTTCTAGGGTGCTCATCACCACGGGAGCTGAACTAAGGGCAATGTTTGTAGGTCAGGGCTGAAGGGTATTGGCAAAAGTGGGAAAGACTAAAATTTCAGGGAACTGTGGGTCTGGATGCACGGGTACAACTAAGGTGGGAAATACAGGCCTAGTGCAACAGGAGGCTGCAGGTCAGGATGAGGGATCTCAGCAGAGCAATTGTGTTGGGGAAACCTAGTCTTGGAATGGTGGGGTGGGTTGCAGGCTCGGACGGAGAGATATCAGCACAGCTGTTGGGGAGAAGCTTGATCTGCCCTGTCCCTGATTCACAGGAAAAGCATTTACGGGCAAGGGGATGAGAGGCGCCTGGAAGCTGGTGGGTTGGCTGGTAAAGCGATTTGGAACGGAGGAGCCAGCCCTTCACTTTGCACTGCCAGTTCCCCTCCCATTCACTTACTCTACCATCCCCACTGCAGGAACTGTATTTGCAGGATCCAGCCACAAGATGGCAGTGGCAGACCTCAGCAGTGATGCTGCAGCATCCCCCACCCACCCCTCTGCAGTGCTGGGAGTGCTGTCAGCCTAGGCAGAGGTGTGGTCGGTATCATCAGACTGTGCCTGAGGGGAGCGGCTAGTGTCTCATTGAGGGGTTGGGAAGCATCTGTGTCAGCCTCTGCAACCCATTTACCCTGACCCAGATGGGTCAGTGAATCCCCTTTGCCCTGGGATGCAACACACACTTTCAATCCTGCCTCCTCCCCATCTGCTCTCTCCACGCCCCACGTGGAGCTAAGACTGCTTTCCCATCAGACCCAGGCCCATTGCATAGAACTCCGGGTTCCTTAGTAATCATTATCTAAGGCAAAGTGTCCCCTAAAGAATCCCTAACAGCCCCTCTCCCAGCAGCCTGGCGGTTCTGCCTAGTACAGAGGCCGCAGACAGCCTAGCCCAACAGAGTAGAATCTGCCCAAATGGAGCCAGGACAAAAGTCACAAACCATCTGGAGAGCTGCACCTACAGCCCTTCCTGAGAGTCTGCACTGCATGGACCATGGGGAGTGGCTCCATCTACTCTCATCTGCCCCAAGCTGCAGTCATCTGGGCATTCAAAAGCTGCTTTCCCTCAAACAAATACAGATCTAGTTGGGGGAAGTGGGACAACCGCCTTTTCTAGCTATCTCTTCTGGAACACACGGTTTGGGGCTTGGTCGTAGGACATCACCCCTGACTATCAGGAGCTAGGAGTAAATAGCAGGGAATGGATTACTCCATTGTGACCTGTTGTGCACTTCTCTGAAGCAACTGAAGGTGGCTACTGTCAATGACAGGATGCAGGTCTCAATGGACCATTGCTCTGGCCTGGTATGGCACTTACGTTCTTATGACTGTCCTTGGAAAGCCAGCTAGCCAGCCCCACGCTGCTGACCAGAGAGCTGGCCCAGAGGGAGGGCACCCCATTAGTATAGCACACTGCTTGCTTTTACTGGACAGATTGGAGGGAGTGGGACAGGGAGAAAGCCCCATCCCTGTTGGAATCACTGGGAGGGATTACATTTGCAGTTCTGAGACTGTGCAGAAACCCAAGCCTGTTGGCTGTTTGGGGCCCTGTGGGCACCGTTCTGGATTCAGTCACACTTCTGACCCAGCTGGAGTCTCTCTGGGATCCCAGGGAACTTTACAGGTAAGAAGGGCAGTATCTGGCACCAAATGTTTATGACCTGAATATGCAGCCTGACTCCCTTACCCCCTTCTCCCCTGCCAAACCTCAGTTCCAACAGCTCAATAATCCCTCTTATGCCCAGCTGTTGTAGAGTTGCAGCCACCTGGCTCCCTGTACCAGGAGAGTCCAACCTATCCTTACAGTGGGGTTTGGTCCCAAAGCGCTGGTCCCACCCTGATTCTTCCTACCGTTTATTTAACGATGTTTCCATTACAAACAATGCCCAGGCACTTCCTGCAGTGGGATGGGAAGAGTTGCTACAGCAACCACGCATTGATGGGAGCAGCATTGGCAGGGGAAGCATGCTGAACAAGTGTCACCTCCCCCTTAGAGCTCTGGCAGGGTCATACATCCAGCAGCTAAAAAGCCCAGCTATGTCGGCACAAACAGGACTGCTCAGAGCAACCTGCACATACTGGTCACTGCTGGAGGCAAACAGCATTCACAATTCATGGGAGAAATCAACCACTTTAGAGAAAGAGAAGGAAACAGACACATAGACCAAGATGAAACAGACAGATTAATGTAGGACTCAATGCCTCAGTCTAGGATGGAGACAAGGTAGTTTAGATGGTATCTTTTATTGAACCAAATTCAGGTGGATGACGATATTACCAAATAAAATATCTCACCTGAATTACTTTGTCTCCATCTCTTATGTTTGGGACCAACACAGCAACCACACTTTCTCCAGACTCAGTAAGAACATAAGAAGTGCCCTACTAGGTCAAACCAATGGTCCATCAAGTCCAGCATTCTGTCACCAACAGTGGCCATTCTTGGTCACTTCAAAGGAGTACACAACAGATTATAATGGAATGATCCATTCCCTGCTGTTCACTCCCAGCACCCGACAGTCAGAAATTACGTCCTCAAATCTATTTGGCTAATAACCATTAATGGACCTGTTCTCCAAGAACTTATCCAATCCTTTTTTAAACCCAGCTATGCTACTGACCTTGACCACATCCTCTGGCAACAAATTCCACAAATTAATTGTGTGTTGTGTGAAAAAATACATTCTTTCAAAAGTATTTTTTTAAAATCTGCAGCCAGTTAGTTTCATGGGGTGTCTCCTAGGTCTAGTACTATTTGAGAAGGTAAGTAACAAGTCCCTTTTTACTCATACCACATCACTCATGATTTTATAAACTTCTATCATATCCCCTCTCAGTCATCTCTTCTCCAAGCTGAAGAGCCCAAATCTATCAAGCCTCTCCTCATACAGAAGTCATTCCATACCCTTGATAATTTTTGTTGCCCTTCTCTGTACCTTTTCCAGTTCTACTATATCTTTTTTGAGATGAGGCGACCAGAATGGCACACAAAATTCCAGGTGCAGTCGCACCATAAATTTATAGAGCAGCATTATGATATTTTCAGTTTTATTCTCTACCCCTTTCTGAATAATTCCTAACAATCTGTTTGCCTCTTAGATGACTGCCACACACTGAGCTGAGGATTTCAATGAATTTTCCACAATGACTCCAAGATCCTTTCCCTTAGTGGTAACCCCTAATTTAGAATCCAGTATTGTGGATCTTGGATCTATCAGCACATCCTCACCACCCTTGCCCCAAAGAGTTCTGCCAATGCCCCTCAGTCCTCCCCAGCAGCCTTCAGATACTCTAGTCCTTGGCCTTTCCCAGGGCTTTGCCAACAGAGCACTCCTTGCTACTCCAGTTCTTGCCTGAGCCACAGCCCTGCCAATGCCCCCAAGATGAACCCACGACCCTGCTGTAGTTCAGCCTTGGGTCTCCCCAGCACAGTTTTGCTCATCATGGCCTTTGAATCTGTTAATCCTTGCCCTGTCAGGTGCAGCAACTACCTACAACCTGCAGTTCCTTCCCATGAGGTTTTGAAGACAGTCCTAGAGCTGGAAGGGACCTTGAATGTCATCTAGTCTAGCCTCTGCACCAATGCAGGATTCACCACACCCAAACTACCTGCAAAGAAAAATCTATCAACAAGAAACAGAGTCTATAAAAATCTGTCACACGTAGAGACTTCAACCAACCAGAGCACACCGATGCCTGAAATAACAGAGAACAACTTTATAAAAAAAACCAAACAAACCCAGATGTCTCATACAAGTGAGCCGCACCCACACTGAAGCTCTCAGAGCTGACTGACAATCTGTCCCAAGGGAAAACTCCTTCCTGACCCCAACTATGATGATCAGGTAGACCCTCAGCATGCATGCAGGTCCCAGCACCCAACATGTAATTATAGTACCCAAGCATCAGATCCAGCAGGAGAGCCAAACACACCTTTTGACAGGATGGGAACCCTTTGATGGGAGGCTAGGAGAGCAATGCAGTGAGTTACCAAGTTAGGCATACACACTGGAAAGAAGGGCAGAGATAACTCTGCTCCTGCAAGATGCAGTGACCTCCTCCCAAGTGTTAAGAGAGTAGGAGTGCAGTGGAATGCACCCCAGAGCTAGAGAAGTAACTCAGTAACCAGGCTCTTAGCCTCTCTGTAGAGCAGCCACTGAAAGGGAATGCTCATTTACAAGCCTGTTGAGCTTGTACCACAGCAAGTGCCAGAGAACCAGACTAGGCTCTTTGTGAGATGGGATCAGCATCAAGCAGGAGACATTTGCAGGCCAGCAGATTCCAGACTGATGACCCCTACTGGGCTTTCCCAAAGGGCTACTGGTTTGTGCTCACACAGTTACAGGCAGCAGGATCTGACCTTTCATGGTAAGAACTGCAATCTTCAAGTCATTTACTCCAGAGAAGTCCCGTTGACTTCACTAGCCGTATTCTAAGTAAGTAGTGTCCCAATTACAACCAGAGCCTCTGCAATTCCTCTGCCCTTGGTAACAGCTGCTGCTCCCAAAGCAAGGGCATTTCCCCCCTGCAGCAAGCACCGAAAGCCCACGCTCAGCACTGGTTCTCATTGACACCAGGGTTAATGGGGAGCAGATGAAGTGACGGGGAAGGCCGAGGATTTGGTTGTGATGCTGATGTTTCATAGGTGGCAGGGAGAGCAGGGCAGAGATCAGGGAGGAAGCCTGCTGATGCAGTCAGGCAGGGAAAGTCAAATTCCTTCCATATCCAGACAGTTCTTCACTGCAAAGGATGTTTGCAAGCAGGCACCACTTGTCCCCTTATGGACATGCCGCCCTCTTGGGTGGAGCATGGTGGCTCTCCCTGCACACAGTAACACACAGCACAATGGTTCAGTGCAAAGGAGAAAACTCCAATGAGACAGTCTGTACTTGCACAGAAATGAGGGCTTTGGTGCCACACTCCAATTAATATTTGATAAACTTTGCTTGTCTTCGTTGCTCTCTGGTGTGCTAGGATTATACACAAGTCTTTGGAGAAGGGTGGGGAATAAATGTAAATAAATAATAAACTTCCAAATGAGGCCACATAGGTTTGGGAATGCCTGTGCTAGGCTGTTAGGTAAGCACTGCAAATGTGCCTGTCACCCTGACGTACAAGTTATGAATATGGTTAGGAAGATCAATGTTAACATGTACGCTGCAAAAACCAACTGTGCATTTCCAAAATGTATGTACAAATTATAGTGGAATTTGGCATTAATTTGGTCTGTATCACGTATTACACACCCATAGTGTGAAATATTAATAATACTGATTACGATAGGGGTTATGATAAAAAGTTACAAAATTGTACTAGAAGAGGACCCAACATTTGAATGGCAAAAGTAGATAAAACCATTATGAGAAAAACCATCCCAGGAGAACACCTGGCTGGAAACAATGGAAGACCATACATACTGATAGCTTCTTAAGTGTTACATGACCTACAAGGTATTGCCAGAAAAATATATTTTGACACGTCTCATGGAGGTGTAACTGGAATTTTCCATGGGTAGAGCAGAGAAGCTGGAAGTCATTTAAAAGGACTCAGATGGAAACTGTGGGGGAGACTATTTTGAAAAGAAGCACCCTTTGAGGAAAATAAGTGTGAGAATTCGTGCCTAGTCAGACTGGCTATGAAATATGCACTGACGATGAATATTTGAGGATAAGGAATAGTTAGGCAAATACATGTCAAGTTAGCATTTGCATAAAATTGGCCTTTATTTTCTTTTATGCATCTCCTATATAAGCTCTGGCCTAGTAATGACCTTTCTCAACCTTAAACTCCTACAGAAAAACTCTCTTATCATAAAGCTGGTGTCTGTGTTTATGGAAGTTGAATACTAGTATCCTGAGATTACTCTTGTTTTAGGAGCCTAACCTACTAACCCAGACTCAGATTCAAGCACATTCTCCTAACCCTTTCCCTTTAAATGGCATAATAGCCCCGTGTGTGGGCTGTGAGTATTGTGTGACACTCACTCGCATCCTGTGGGTGTCAATACCCAACAGATGGATGTGGGCAAGAGCCAACTTGACACTCACAGCCTGCACATGGTGTCTCTGGAGCCAGCAGGAAGGAGAAGAGGGGGGATCATGACCAGTGTGCAGAGGCTCCATCCCTGGCTGTAAGCCCCCAATACACAGTATTCACACACATTGGCCCACAAGCCAAAGTGCATCCCTTAGCCCATACAGCATGCTCCTAATTTCTTGGGAAGGTGCCATGTTGGGGACACAGAGCGGGAATAAGTGTTCCTGGTCCATATCCGCTAAATAAACGGCCCAGCAGAGACCCATACATGAGTGGCTATTGTGCTTTTTATTTCCACCCTAAGTCTCTTCATTCCTGTGCTCTGCACTGCCCCCACCCCCTACTTCTCCACAAGACTGCCTCTAGCTGGTCTTACAGCTCTGACAAGCTGAGACCTTATGGTAGAACCGGGGTAGCACAAGAGAACAGTGGGGCCAGGCAAAGCAGTAGGGCCCACTGATGTAACAGATTCCATCTTAGAGTAACTGATTCCCTTTAGACCAAGACTCCACAACTCCTCAGTTCCAGCAGTCCAGCTGAGCATCTTTTCCAGATGATCCCTGTGTGGCACTACGTAGCATCTGGGCACACTATGCATATCTCTGCAGAATGTTCTAAGAAGGTCACACGCATCAGTCTCCTCAGCCGCAGCACCTGCTTATTACAACCCAGTGATTTCCCCAAGCATGGGCATTAGTCAGAGCTCTCCCTGCCTGTGATCAGCTCCCAAGAGCAGCAGTGACCCCCTTTGCCCTGTCTCCATTCCCCTGGAATGCCAGGGGTCAGCAAGGTCAGGCTGCTGGAACTTCCCTCAATATGCGTAAATCAGTGCAGCTCCATGAACATCAATAGAGCCATTTGCACACTCACACTGACATCAGTGACTGGCACATGCTTGGCACAGGTACTAAGGCTTAATTGCATATGGAACTGTAGGGAACCATTCTAGAGGCCGTTTGTAAATCTGGTTCAGATATTCTCAAAGTCACCGTCTGAGATGGCAGCATAGGGTGTTTTCAGACATGACGCTAACCCGTTTAACCACACAAACATTTCTTATGCATGTTGCCAGGCTGCATAGGGCACCAATACAGTCCTGCAACATGTATAAGAAATGTTCAAGTGTGGTTAAACTGGGGTTAGCGTCATGTCTGAAAACACCCAGAGTCCGGCCCTATGTGCCCTTCAGGCATATATACACTGCGGGGACAGAATGGCAGTGTCTTTCACTCACTTTGTACTGGTGTCAATTACACTACTTGTCAACTAGACCTGGAATCCCCCTTCACTGTCCCATCACTCAGAGCACAAGGGGGGAGCTCTTTCGCCAGTTGGAGATCTGATGCACTAGCAGGAGGCCTGCACCATTCAGATCCAGGTTCAAATTCTACATGCCCCAAGCCTAGTGGGGAATTAGCCATTCCAGGGGGTGTTGACTCCAGCTCTGCCCACAATATATGGGTGGGTGCCAGGAAGTTCCCACTTCCTCTCCCAGATTCTCCTACACATGCACATTTCCTGGGGCCCCAGAATGGCATTGGCATTACACAACTTACAAAAATTGGCTCTCTGAAGCCCTCCAAGGCTCGCTCTCGAGCTGGCCATAAATTTCCAAATGGAAAGACATCCCTCCAGACACAGCCCTTTTGTAGATAGCTCCACATAAGTAGGCAGAAAATTTCAGCTGCTGCCAAGATGCTTTGGATCTACAGAATTTCCATTGAAATGGTTTTCTGAATTCATTCTTTCTGAAGTTTATTAAAAAAACAGTTTCAAACCCTTTTATTTTATGCCTTCCTTAAATCCGGAGTTAGAGAGTTGGTTACTGGGTCCCTAGCTTTGATATGAAAAGCCAGCCCATAAGTTTCTCTGTTAGTGGAGAAACACAGGACCTGGCTGAAAAACCAAGAGACAAAGCAGCACAATCCAACCCCTGTTATTTTACAATCTCATGAGTTTAAAGCCAGTCTCATGGATGGTGGGGCCTGCTGTGTCATTTCCTGGTGTTTGGGTTCAGCAGGGCAGGGCAGGGCTGTTATCTGCAGTAGGGTCGAGGGTGCAGGCAGCACCCAGGGCTGGATTCAGCACCCCTGTCCTTTCTTTTAAAGCTCATCCTGAGTGCCTAACGTGAAGAGACTCCTGGCCTCTGAAACACCAGTTGTGGCAGCTGTTAATGGCCTGTCGCCTGCTCGTGCCTGCCTTGATTTACATTACATTCCTGGGTGACCCTGCCAACCCCAGCCAAAGTCTGCAGAGCCACAAGCACAACATGCTTGTAATTCATAGATCACAAGATACATTAGCAAGTCAGGGGGCAAAGGAAACCACTTGGGTCACAGAGTCAGAACTGCTGCATTCTACATCCTTGCTGCCAAAGCTCCATCCAACCTGAATCTCTGCAGTGACTCAGATGTGTCCCATGTGGATGAAGTCCTATGCATTCCACCCCTCTGCCTCCCACTGTGGTACTGCCAGCCCTGACTCCAGCACAGCTACACCATGTCAGGAGCTAGCCTTATTCTGTCTAAGTAAGGACTCCCGCCATGCCTAGTTTAATCCCAAACCTTCTATGAATTCCCGTGCTACAGAGACTAGTGAATCTTTTACACTGCCAGGCCTATTTTGGGAGTGAAGTTTTCCCATTTTTCTCCTTCCCCAGATAAATTATTATTTCTAATGAAATGTAATAAATCACTGGTAACCCCAGCCCGGGCTGGCAAAGCAGGAGCAGGCTGTTGGGGGAATGGTAGGTTCTTTCTAGGAAGCGCTGCTGGGAGTCCTCTTGCTGTGTCATCAGTCTGATTATTGTTCCTTGCTGGGGGACTGATTTGTTTCCAGCCTAGTGTATTAGGGCGTTTTTACATGGTTATTTCCTCCCGGGATAGGAAAAAATTATCCCGGAATTGTTATCCAGGGATTATAAACGGTTGTGTTTTACATGGACATTTCTATCCTGGATTGAAATCCATCCTGGGATAGTTCAATGAACAGCACATTGCTGTTATCCCAGTTTGAGAATATCTAGGATGAATATCAATCCTGTGGTACTTTTCGTCTGTGCTCAGCCCAATGATTTCTGGGACTGAAGAAAATCTGATTTTCTTAATTTCTTTTTGGATTTCTGAGTTCAAGAAAATGGAGATTCATCCCTTTGTTCAGCAGGTATTAAAACTTAGCGCTCCACAATGTATTGTTGAAGGATTAATGGAGGTAATATGATCGCCCCACAGTCATGTGTTACTAGATACCATAGAGACAGAACTGCATAGAGAGGATGTCAGCTCTTGCCATAACACTCTGTGATACTAATCCCAGGATAGTTGACTATCCCGGGATAGTCGTTTAGATGGACCTAATCCCAGGATTAGTTAACAAATGGATATTACAAACCCTCGAAAAAATGGTTTTGTAATCCTGGGGGTTTTCAGTGATCCCAGGATTATAATCACTGAATGCTGCATTTAGATGGACAAGTCATCCCAGGACTAATAATGTAATCCCGGGATAAGTGTCTGTGTAAAAACACCTTTACACTCCTAGGAGGTGAAGTTTCTGCCACTCTACCAAGGCAAATCTTAAAGGAGAAAGGGTGAGCATTCTCTACTGCCTGGGGGCCTGGGTTGACATTTGTCAGTATCCTCCTCTCCTCCAGGGGTCTCAGAACTCCTTACAAAGAAAGCAAAGCAGTATTACCACCTTCACTTACACATTCTGTGCAGTGATTTGTGTTATGTGTGGAGAAAACAGGACTCTTGGTTTCCTTTCCTTACTGTTCCCATAATTATACCTCAGAATACAAAGCCAGGGTCCTGTTTACCATCCCCATGATTGGACCCCTCCCCACTATCAATTCAGTGGCTGCTCTCTGCTAGGCTATCAGTAATTATTTTAGTTTGCTGCCACGTCCATCATTTGTATGAGAAAATCAGCATCACTCAACACCCTTCCCCTGACCAGCTGGGTCCCTGTGCCTCCACCTGAACTCACTGAGTTGCCATGGAAACACCAGCACTGCCTACGGAGGTCACAGACGCATCAGTGACAGTGAGATGCTGAATGACTGAGATGGTTTTCTAGGGGGAGAGCGATACCTGAGAGGGGGAGGCAGTCATCACCTCTGCAGGGAGGTAGGAGGGACAAAGTTAGCTGAAAAGGGGCATGGATCAAAGTCAACGAAAACCAATGGGGGTCCCCCCCCCCATTCCAGGAGTCCATTTAGGCTGCAAAGGCGGCAGGCCCTGTGCCTGGGGGCAGTTCTAGCGGGCAGGGCTAGTGAGTGTAGTAGGCACAGCATGTGTCAGCTAGCTAGTGGAAATGCGGAACTGAAAACATGCGGCATTGTTCCTGGGCTTTACAAGACCAATCAAAGTTGTTGCTGGGCACGGCCAACGGCAAAGCTCTTTCAAGCCCAGGCCCAATGTAATGGGGTGGCCTCACTCCTACAGAGTGCTGAGATGTCATGGTGCTCTGCAGGGGCAAGGCCACCTCAGGAAAGGGGTAAAGAAACAGCTTAACGGCAATCTTCTCCTAGTGTGGCCCCAGCACTGTCAAATGCTACGGCACCGTGGTGCTCCATGGAGGCAGGACCTCTCACCCAGCGGGAACCCAGCCTGGCCCAAAGGCTCCTGCACTGAACCCAATGGGGCCATTTGGGTCCCCTTTGGCTCAGTTTTGGTCTAGCCAGCTATAATGAACTTGGTAGCTCTCTCCCTCATCAACTTTGATGATTACAAACCCTTCACTATAACAAACAAAAGACTTAGATCCCAAGAGGTCTGTTCTAGAGAGGGTTACTGTATGTGGACATGTATGTTTGCAGATATGAGTTTGTGGTGCAGTTGTGGCACTGGCTGCCTTGTGTAATAGTGTGGAGAGCGACACGCTTTCTTTACCCCACACAATCTGTTCACGTTTCCTCATGCTTCCAGACACAAATCAAAGCTGGGAACTGCTCCCCCTGACACAGTAAAGGACTTTAATGGTGAGCAGGAATTTGCTGTAAAAGTCTTTGCTATAATTCTGAGTCATTACAGTGGGGCCCCATTATACAGTAGCAGCAATGAATTTCCTCAGCCAGTGCAATATTTTTTAACTGATTGCACAATTCCTTGTGATGCACTGAAAATAATAATAATAATAAACCCTGCAATAAAAGGCAATATCCCCCGGTAATAAAGATTCTCCTGGCCCTGTGGAAAATCCACAGCTCTATAAATCCTCATCCAGATGCATATACACTAGAAGAAGAGAAGAGCAGGAAGGCAGTGTATGAAAGTTTGAGGGAACAGAGGCTAGAGCACTAGCTTGAGTCTCAGGACACACAGGTTCAAATTCCTGCCCTTCTACATGCTACCTGGGTGAATCTGTGCACGTCACTTAGTAGCGCTGGACCTCAGGGCTTTGAACCATTGGGTGTTTTTAGACAAGAGCATCTCCATCCATTACCCACCCACCATGCATGTTGCAGAGCTGCATTGGTGCCCAATTCAGCCCTGCGACATATATGATGGGTGGATAATGGATGGGGAAGCCCTTGTCTAAAAAAAACCTGTCTGTTGGGTCACCAAACTGCAGCCCATTCCACTTTACCACTGAAGGTTCTGAGTGCTGACCATGCTATGTATAGTTCTGCTCCTTCTAGCCAGAGCTGTCACTAGCCTATGACCAATGTGGCAGTGGCCATGGGTGCATTTACATGAGGGTTGCCAAACAACCATGTCCCAGGGCAGCTGAATCATCAGTTGTGTCTACAGCACCGTGACTGCCTGCCCCAAACTCCCTTAGCGCTTAGTCAGTACTAATGGGTGGGTGCGGGGCCTATGACAGAGCTTGTGAAAACAACACACAGGGTCTTTACAAAAAGAAGCAACCATTTTCCTGGTGTTTATTTCCTAAAGTTAGATACCTGTAGTACTGTATCTGGTAACACTGCGTGCAGGAATGTTGGGAATTTAGAATTCTAAATCAGTTTAGAATCAGCACTGTTACCATAGTTACCATAGTGGCCAAAATGGCATACAGCATAGAACAGTTGCCCCATATAACAACATAGAAAGGCTGCTTACAACATAAAATGGTTGCTTCTTTTTGTAAAGGCCTTGTACATAGAACACATGTAACATACATGTTCCTGGTATGAATACTCTGTGTTCACATTTCCTAGCCATGTCTCGTATCAATCAACTCATAATTAAGAGAAAAATACAACCATGATGAAAAGTTTGTATGAAAGAGCTATGTAATGAAAATAAATTCAAAAGAAGATGAGGATACATGATAATACAGTGTTGCCCACACCCCAAAACAAAGGTACTTTAACCAGCAACTCAGCACCACTCACTTTGTTGTGGAGGGCTTTTGGGCTATTAAAAGAGCTCTGGAGATCAACTGCAGCCAGAATTGACTTCCAGTTCGAGACCACTCCACTTCTAACTACTGCTACATCTGCGAGACCAGTAGGGCCACATTGGAGAACCCCCTGCCAATTAGCTCCAGCGAGCCAGTGCCCCTGTTCCAGGACCAGCTGAATTGTGCAAAGCAGCACATAGCCAGAGAGATCCAGGACAACTTGTGCAGGCACATCAACCACAATACTAGACCCAACACCCATTATCAGTGAAATTTTGATGAACACCAGTGAATTGTTTTAAATAATCTTTTTGCAATATCAATAAAGCCTTGAAAAATGTTACCTATGTGTCACTGTGTTTTCCTCTGGCCTATCCGGCTCCCTCACAGCACTTAGATGGCATACTTCCCCTTCCCCCACCCCCGCAGCCTTCCCAGTGCTATTTCCTACCTGGCGGCCTTTCCTTGTGCATTCCCTATTGGCACTCGTAGATTAGCCAGCTGTAGGCCTGAACCTCTGCATTTCCTATTGGCATTCACATGCTAGCCAGGGCTAGGAATGGCAATAAGAAGCATAGAGGCACAGGCATGTAGCTGGCTCCTCTGCAACTGGCCAGCATCTTGCTTCTGCCTGTGGCTTTTCCACGGTAGTTCCTTTTGCACATGGGCTTTTCCCTGCTGGGCTAGTATGGGTACCCACCACCCTCAAGAGCAAGTGACACGGCCAGCAGCCTCCTCACCCCTGCTTTTGCGCACCCACCACACCCCTTTCCCTTCCCTTCTAACCCGCAGCCCCCAAAGCAGCTTATCACTATGCCATACCCCCATTCTCTAAACCCCCCTCTCCCCCAAACTTCCCTCTTTTCTCAGAAGAAGCAGAAAAAGCATGGATTATGAAAAAGTAAAGAACTTTATTTTTAAAAATTTAAAACTATATCTTCTTGCACTTGCTCCTTTTTGGGGAGCTGGGCATGCTCGCATGGGTGGCAGGACTGGTAGGAGGACATTTCCCCAATCCTCCTACTGATCTGGCTACGGAGGAGTGTTCATGGGAGGCATGCGAGAATGACTGGTGTGGAGGGAAGTGTGCCCAGCCCAGGAACTTTTCCCTGGCATGAGTTCAGTGTGAAGAGGTCTCAGGTGCTTTTCCTGGGGGAAGAGTGCAGGGGGAACCAGAATGGGTGGATGGGTTCCATATAGGGGGGCATGAATGGCTGATGGGGCTTAGAAAATGGTGCCTGATCCTGAGCAACAATGCTTATGGTCATGGCAGCAACATGCTCAAGCAGGGAGTGCTGGAGCTGAACGAATTGGGACAGGTTGCTTTGTGTCTATGCCTGCCTACATCTCAGTCATTTCCTTGCTCGATCACACTGTTCGACGCCTCAAACTGCTGCCAGAGGCAGGCCTAGTGCCTGTCCTCCCATTGGAGGTCCAGGCAGGCCTCAGCAGCAAAGGTCTTGCATTCTGCAGCATTCTACTGCACCAGCTGCCTATGCTCCCTGACCACGGATCTTGTCCGCCCGCCACTTGGTCTCCCCAAGCAGCTCCCTTGCTAAATCCTCCCTATGCCCCCAGTTGCAGTCTCACAGGTCCTGGTTCCATTGGGCACTTGTGGCAGGGGGCTCTGTGCACACCCACTGCACTAGCAGACCTGCAGCAAGGCAACAAGGAAAACTTCCCCACCCACCTTCCTGCCCTGGTGTTTCAGGCTCCCACCCATGCAAATTTTCAGTCCTCCGTCCACCCGAAGGGAAGCAAAAATGATTACCTGGCCTACACAGCTTCTGGGGTGATTGCTGTGGTGGAATCCCAGTGTCATGGGGTGTGCACCAGGGACCCTTTTCATTTTTTGTTTTAATTTTTGTTATTAAAATTTTCATCTTCTCATTTTTTGTTATCAAGAATTTTCATTATTGTTTCATTTTTGTTTTCCATTGGTTTAAATGGGAAATGTATTTCTGATTGTAACTTCTTCATTTTTCATCCAGTTTGCATGAAATATGGAACACTTGTACCCCTCACCGAAGGAATCAACCCTGCCAAATTACATAAAGACTGGATAAAGGGTTCCAATTTCATAAGCAATTTCATTGCAAGGTTTGTGCACACATTTCCAACTGTAACATCTCTGTTTTCCATCCAATATGGATAAAATATGGACTCCCTGTGCCTTTCATGCAAGGGATTATCCCTGCTAAATTTCAGAAAGACTGGATAAAGGGTCCTGATTTTATAAGTAATTTGATCATTTCATGGTTTGCACACACACTTCCAGCTATAGCATCTTTGGTTTCCACCAAAGGGGGCATCCCTCCCAAATTTCAGAAATATTAGATAAAGGGTTCCAATTTTATAAGCTATTAAAGTTTCATGATTTTAACAAAAGATGCAAAGCTGTAACCCTAGGTCCCTTAGCTTCTTCTTTCATTAATTTTAAGTACGGATATTCGATAACTTTGGAAAAACAATACAGAAAAATATTTTATTTTAAAAAAAAGATGCAAATTTCCTTAAATCAATTGCAGGTATTGCCTCTGTTTAAATTAAAGAGGTTTTACTAGATGCAGAGATCTGTAGAGAGGGTGCAGAAGACAGGAGGAGGTGGGCAGAGCAGATGCCAGAGGCACTGGCACAGGCTTCAGTCATTGGCACCCCAAAGTTTGTGGTGGCATACATGGGGGAGAATAGGTGCAGAGTTCTGATTTTATGAGCAAGTGCAGTGAGGCTGAAGACTGCAGCACACAATCACAGACAAAACAGCACTGAGCCAACCAATGAGACATACAAGGTCTAGCCATGGTGGTGGCAGTGCAGCTTGGCAGAAGACTATATTTGCTCCACAATGCCCATCCCTAAGCCTCCCTGATTGCAGTGATTAGATACTGGCAAGTTGGAAGCCTGGGCAGCATCTCCAGAGAATGAGCCTATACCAGGAAGGATTCTCTTATGTTTGTCACAGTGGTACAAGATGGGTTTGTGATGCCAGCTGGCCAGCAGAAATGTCAATCATATATCCTCATTCTATGCTGTGCTCACCCCAATCCCCCTACTTGTTACTGGGAAGATGGAAGCATCTGAAAAAGCCAATAAGGGATTCTCTTATGTACCCTGTCACAGTGCTGCAGGATGTGTTTGAGATGCCAATTTGCCAGCCTGGATGTGTCAGTCATGTCTCTTGATTGCTGGGCTGCTTCCTCCTCCCACTCTGTCTTGCTGTCTGAAGTCCCGGTTATGTCCTGAAATTTTTGTTTTTGTCACAAAATTTTCAAAACTGGTATTTGCACAACTTCTTTTAAAATCACAAATGTTCCATTGCTTATAAAATCAGGGCATTTTATCCAATATTTCTGAAATTTGTCAGCTATGATTCTTTGCATGAGGGATATACTATGGCCAAATTTCAACCAAATTGGATGGAAAACAAATGTTACAGCTGGAAATGTGTGCGTAAGCCATGAAACGTAAATTGTGTATAAAATAGGAACCCATTATCCAATGTTTATGAAATTGGCAGAGAGGATACTTGGGTGAGGGGTGAAATCTAACTACACTGCATCCAAGCTGAGTGAGAAGCAAAGATGTTACAGCCAGAAATGCATCACAAAACATGATGCTTATAAAATTGGGACCCCTTATCCAATACTTCTGAAATTTGGCAGGGATGATCTCTTGGGTGAAAGATACAATTTATCCATATTTCATGAAAATCAGACAGAAAACAAAGAAGGTACAGCCTGATATTTATATCCAAAATTTTAATATTTTTAAACTCAGAAATTTTCATTTTTATTCTGAAATTTTGGAATTATTTTTTCACTTTCATTATTGCAATATCAAAAATAAAAATGGGATTTTTCATTTCATTTTTATAAAAATGAAAATGAATTGCACACCCCTACCAGTGCTACACAGTTTTCCTCCCACAATCATTGTAGAAGAGTGAAGAACACAGAAATCAACCACCACTGTTGACTCCATCTTCCTCAGGCTGCCATTTTGGCTTCCACCCCACACCAGCCCGCCATCCTGCCTTGTGCTCCTCTCCTCTGCCAGCCTGCAGGTCTGCTATGGTGCTTTCTCATCCACTTCCTGTGCCTACTGTTCCTGTTCTGTGGATCTGCTTCCCGGTGATTTTCATGCTGCTCCTCTGAATTCTCCTGCCCACCTGTCAACATAGTAAACAATAAAAAATATAATTAGATAGCAATAAATGGAAGTTTTTATCATGCAGCTGTGTAAATTAAAACACACACACACACACACACACACACACACACACACACACACACACACACACACAGAGGTGCATTTACTTACCGTTCTCCTCTGCCTCGTCAAAAGGTGGCATCCACGTCTTCCCTGCCCTTGACCAGAACTTCAGGTGACTTCTTGAATAAGGGTTGGCTCTCGAGCTCAAGGGGATACATTGTGAGAGTCATTGTGTCCGTGTCCGCATTGACCCATGCTGGTTTCAGGGTGGGGATGGGCATGGAGGAATGTTCACTGCCAGCTGCAGCTTCCATGGTGGGAATGAGAGGCAGTGGGGGAGCCAGCCATAGCCACCAGCTTCTGGGCCCTTGTGAAGGTGCAGCCATACAGCTGGGATGCAAAAATGGCTCCATCCATGCTGAGGAACCAGTAAAGGAGCTCATAATATGGCAATGTTTGCCTCCTGTGGCTAAAGGCAAAGATGTTGTCCCGGATCTCCTTGTACCTGCGCCTCAAGTCTTTGGTCCACTGTTGGCACTGGTTCATGTCCCGGTTATAGCCCTGCAGTGCCATTTGTGCTGAGATCTCCTGGAACACCGCCTCATTCCAGTAGCACTTCACCAGGGTGTATTGGAACTTTTGCTCCCCCATAAAGAGATAAAGGCCTTGGGTCTCTTCCTCGGTTCAGGGAATGCAGCATTGAGCAATTGATATTGGGCAGTAGTTGTAGTGGTGCGGCTGTTGCTGGGCTGTCTGAGTCATGGTAATCCTTCCCAAGTTGTTACAGAGAATACAATGGCTGGGAAAGAGAAAGTATTGGACACGTACTGCCAACCAGGAAGACCTGGGAGAACACGTTTGAAAATGGCGCAGTGGGCTTTTAAGGTGGATGCTATATATGCACCAGTGAGAGTGGAGAGAAGGGCTGGAGGTGGTCACGCCTCGGAATACTCTAGGCTTTTCACAAGTCGACTCTATGGTGCTGGTGGACCTGTACGCGTGGAGGTTGCATGCAAACTAATTAACGGGATGCAGCTATGTGGGCACACATTAGCCCGCATTTGCCCGCACAGTAGGCTTTGCATGCTCTGGGACCCCACCATGAATGGGGGCTGTGGTTCCAGTGAGTGGTGGCCACATGGATGGTGGGGATGAACACCTAATAAACGGGTAGGTGGACACCCACCTGGCATGGACAACCATCTCATTTGTTAACACTCTTAGCTACTCACTCCCCCGGGGCAGTTGTGGGTAGACCAGCTCATGAGCAACGCTGGTGACGCTCTTGTGCTGAATCCGATCAGCTGCAGCACTGGAACCATTTGCGGTCCCTCCTACCTGAGAGGCCACCTCACTCCCCCGGACCTGGAGACACCCGGGTGAACCTGGGGGCCACGATGGAGAGGGCGTTCTCAGTGGTCACACCACGGCTGTGGAACTCCCTCCCAGAGGAAGCTCGCCTTGCTCCCAGTCTGCTGGCCTTTCATCGGGCCTGTAAGACCTGGCTGTTTGTCCTGGCCTTAGGGGGAAGGGGGAGTAAGGGTAAGGGTGGGGATGTTTGTTTGCCAGTGGTTTTTTTTACCTCTTTTACTGCCTGTTTTATAATGTTTTAGCAACCCTTTTGTATAGTGTGTATTGTTTTAAACGTATTTTTAAATGTGTTGTGAGTTGTCCCGAGCGGGATATAAATAATTGAATAGATAAATAAATAAATAAATAATGGGGGGAGCATAGTGAGTTGTTCCAGTCTTCAACGAATCTCCTTACAGTGAATCTGAACACACAGGAAGAGTGGGGGAGGGGGTGTAACTATCACATGGCTAGTAGAGCAGTGACGCACCCTCCCACAGCACTGAGTACATGAGCACTACACTCACTGCAGATTTTGAAGAGGTGCAGATACTATGGTAACCAATGCAGCCAGGTGAGCATCTAAGATGAAGAGGTTTCCTCCACTGGTCCAAATCCATACCCTGGAGTAACTCCACTGACATCAGCTTAGTGAGATTCTGAGCTCCTGGATCGTCCACTTCCTTCCTACTTAGGGCACTGTTATTTCCAAGGTTGTTTGCCTCTCTTCTCCCCTCCACAGCCACTCACAGGGGATTACAAACTCATTCTGCTTTTTAAATAGGAGCTGGGCCTGGAGGTAAAAATGTGATGGGGAAGAGGGAGAGAGGGGACATGTGCCTGCCTGAGTTTGGGGTGCAGGGCAAAGCCCCTGCCGAGTTTGCAGGGGTGAACTGGCCCCCTCACCTAAACCTCAGGGGGGAATAGATCAGGACTGTTTCCCCTTCTTCCTCCTATCTATTACTCCACTGTGCACAGTCCAGAGGCACAACCATCTGTAGCTGGACCATATATCTGCACCCAGTATATGCAACTGGTGATGGGAAACCAACTGCCTGCAGTCAGTGTTCACTGTTCAGTGTATGGTGCAACCACACACCCCATGCTTCCACAGACTGTCAGGGGGCCAGCTTCTCAGCAGGTGTAAATCAGCAGCACTACACTGAAAGTGAATCCACAAAGTTCAGTTAACACCAACTAAAGACCAGACCCACTATTTCTCTCTTTCATACAAGGTTAAACTCCAAAGGTGTGTGCAGAGGCAGCCTGTTATACAAAACCATACCATAGCTTTCACCCCTTCTCCATCCTACAGGACTTCTTCATCCAGAGCTACTGGGACCTATTCAATTCAATGATGGGGCACAATCAGGAACCCATGTTCTCTCTGTTTTTCCCATTGCTGCCAATGGGGAAAATTCAATGAACAAGTGCCCCTTAGCACAATGAAGGTGCTGTTTTGACCTACAAAGCCCTAAATAGCTTGGGCCCAATATGTCTGAAAGTCCATCTCCTCCCCTGTGTTCCATCATGATCCTTACGTTAGCCAAGAACAGACTCCTGTCTCTAGACCCTGCCTCTAGACCCTATTTTCAACCGTTGTAAAGTGCCAAGTGCATTGCTGGTGCTATATAAATGCTTAAAAATAAAATAAATTCATCATTGCACCAAGTGCATACAGCCAAGGCCCACAGTGAGGCATTCTCAGTAGCTAACCCACAGCTCTGGTACTCCCTTCCCTTGAAATTCACCAGAGGCCAAGCCTGAGCATCTTCTGGAGGCTGTGTAAGCCCTTCCTATTAGGCCTGACATTTGGTGGGAGGGTGTAGGCTTTAGGGAAGGGGAGTGCATATATACTTATTTTGGTTACGTTTTGTTACCTGCCCTGAGCTCTCAGAATAGGGTGGACTACAGGGCTATAAACACAAATAAAATAAATAAATAAAATATTTGTTGCGCTGCTGGCCTGACCCATCATGGAGCTCTCTTCCCTGTCCTATTCTGACTCTAGTCTGAGAAGTAAGGGATCCTGTTTTCAGGTCAGTGGCTCAAACAACTAGAAAGGGCCAAGCAAAAGACAGACAGTGAACACTGAACAGGATGGTGCAGGCTGGTCTCTTAGTCACATGCTACTTGAAGATGAGGCAACTGTGGCAAAATGGCTCAAGGCTATTTGTGTTGACAAAGCAAACATCATTCTTAAGGGCTTTTTGCCTGTGAGCATCTAGACACATTTGTGCATCCCATGGGGCTTTAACTGGGGCTTGTAGAACAGCCCCACCCCTTCCCATCCAGTAAAGAGTGCTGTGAGGCCCATTGCTCTGAGCTATGCTACTCTGTGACTTGCAGAGGAAGGAGAGGCACTGGGATCTGCTTTAACATGAAAATCTCATCTGTCTATGGGATCAACCCTGCTCCTTTCACCAAGTTCAGCTTATTAGCTAGAGTGTTTCACGCTCCTGCCTTGCCAGCAGGAATCACAGGGGCAGCCGTGCTGCCCAGAGGCAATTACAAGTGGAGGTGAAATCAGTCACAGCTGCCTTAAACACCAGACAGCCTCACCACTAGAACCTGCAGGAAACCTGCAGCCAGCACCACACCTGCCAGAGCACATCAGACCTCTGGGCTGTCATACCCAGCTCCTCAGCCCTGCAGCGACCTACACCCAGCACCAGAGATGTGTGTGGCACACGGCCGTGCACGGCAAAGAAGACATCCTGCCTGACCCAGCTCTCACTCTGCAGTCTGTGATTTCATTACCATTAACTTAGCAGTACTGATGCCTCTCCAAGCAGAATTCCACAGGCCTGGAGAAGCTAAAGCAGCTCCATCTCTGGGCCACTCTCCTGCATGGCAGGGTCAGGAGGCAACAGCAACCTGCTAATGTCAGCTTCGCTGCCTAATTAATTCTCCTCCTCCCCCACCCCTGGTAATTACATAACAGAATAAATTATCAGCTGAGAGTGCTACCCAGGCTATTCGCATTTGCTTCCAACACTTGCTGTATGCTTGCACGAACCGACTGGGCCACAGCCTCCATTGCCAGATAGGTTGAGCTCCTGTTGCAGATACACACAGAGCAGAACTCCACTGCAGTCTCTTTGGGTGCAGCTGATGAGGGGGTGTAGGTGGCTTTCCCCTTGAGTGAAATCCTGGTGGGGAGAAGCAATGTCATATACTGTGATGATACATCATTGTGTCCTGCTGCAATGTTGGACCCCTAGGAGGGTGGTCATACCTCCCCTTTAAAAGAGGACACTTATGAAAGATACATGTTGCAGGGCTGCATTTGCAGCACTACACCATGTATTTTTCATAAGTGTCCTCTTTTAAAGGGGAGGCATGGCCATCCTGGGTCCCATATGAGGCACGAATTGGAATAGGCCCCTGACTACCAAGATTACCCCCACAATAAGATTGGAGGTAGCTTTACTGGGGCAATAGGAACATCAAGTTCTAGCAGTAGGAAGTCCTTGGGACCTGATCTTTCCCACCCCTTGACTTGTCAACTACACCTGGGTGCAAAATGAATAGGAAATACTTAGCAGAAAGATGGAGGCTAATCCATTCAGAATCAGCACAGGCACAAGAGACACGCCATAGGGACAGGGCAGACACGGGCCCTTGGGAGAAGGCTGCCAGGTGCAATCAGGAAATTTGGGCTTTTTCAATACCAGGTGTGTGTCTTTGTGGAGCACCACTAAACAAAAGAAGGCCCCTTTGAAGTGGCTTAGCTTGGATCCCTAAGAATGGAGGTACTCAGCCCACTAGACCCAACAGGATGCTCTATGTACTTCCCCTTAGTGTGATAAGCACTAAGCAGGGTGCCTAGTTTTCTCTTTGTGATGGAAAACCAAAGAAAAACAGAGATTTTGCCTTTTTCCAAAGAATTTTGCAGAAAATGGCAAAAACTTACAGGTTTGGGAGGACACTGTGAGTGCGGGGTAGCGAGGACATGGAGTGGAGCTGAGGGGAAGCAACCTAAAGGCATGTGTTGTGGAAGGGCAGAGGCTCTGCATTTGGAAGGGTGCTGCAGACCTCCTGTGGGGTAGGGAGGTACGTTTTTTTACTGTTGTGGGACAGGCAGCTGTGAAATTGCATAAAAATGAAAATATTACAATAAAATGTGGTTTTCTAACTCATACCTATATATATTGTGGTACGGGAAAGTCAATTAGTGTTTACATTTAATCACAGGAAAAACAGAGATTTTGGGGGGTTTTAATCAGAGAATTTGGTTTTTTTTACTCAGAGAATTTCCCATTTTATATCACAAAAAATTAGGAGACCTGGTTGTAAGGTACCAGTGCAGCACTGGTGTCCTTGATCAACTGCAACTGGCACGCAAGCAGCATCTCACCAAACCCTGCAGTGCTGAACAGAACATCTCATTCTTTTAAGGGGAAGGGGGATGCATGGTGCAGTGGGTTAAGTCTTCCATCTCTAGATCAATAGTCCCAGGCCAGACCTGAGTCCAACGGGAACTGTCCAAAGGGAACTTAGTGGCCCATGCGACATGACCAGGGCTCCATTCCCAAATGGTTTTCAAAATGCTAGAGCCCCCAAGAATTACCCCTGGTTCTACGGTGTTTCAGAGCCACCTCCCACTTTCCCAACTTCACATTCTCAAGAGAAAGGCACATGGTCCGCCAGTAATGGCGGCCACCAGGGCGTCTTGTCGCGCTCCCATATCGGGAACGAGACAAGGAGGAGACAGCTGCAATCCCTGCTGTGAGGATTTGCTGGGAAGAGGCCGGGTCATGGCGGGAAAAAGCGTGACCTGGCCAGCGTTGCCCCGACAACAGGGCTCGCACGAATGGGACATGTGTGGGCTCCGAGGCCCCTCCCTTTTTGTAGGCAGGGCCTCTCCACCCAGCGCCTCTCATCCAAGCCTCACTCATGGCTTGGACACTGAAGGAGCAAGCCCCCAACCCTCTCTCCCAGGGGCATTGCGGGTACCACCCAGTCGCCATTAGGGGCCAGGAAGGAATTTTTATGGGAAAACTAGGCCGCTTTTAGACGAGTGGCGCACGATTGCACATTGTGATTGCGCATAATTTGAAACACCCACATGTTGTAATTACACGAGTTAGAAGTGGGGTATTAGGCGCATATTATGGCAGTTGCGCATTTTTAAAGTCCGCAAATTAAATAGCTCACAATCGAGGTATTTAATTCGCGGACTTTAAAAATGCGCAACCACCATAATATGCGCCTAATACCCCACTTCCGTCTCGTGTAATTACAACATGCAGACGTTTCAAGTTATGCGCAATCGTAATGCGCAATCGCGCGCCGCTCGTCTAAAAGTGGCCTAAAACTAGATTGGCAATTAGACATTTCTCGGGTTTTTGCCTTCCTCGCAGTGCTCCTACAAAATAATTGGCTGATTAGAAGCTTAGGAGTGTAGAGAAACAGGGATGGTTTGTTAGTTACTGTTAAGATATTGTCGCACTACTGTTATGATGTTCTTGTAGGAATCATTAGTATCTGAGTCATCTCCTTAAGAAATGGGGATGCAACACCTGGTGCAGAGGCAGGGCATGGCCAGTGCCCGGGTTAGCGTCCCGGGGAGGAGTGTTCTGCAAAAGGCGGGTAGGGACATGCATGGTCCAAGCTGGCGACACCAAAAATCCTCACTCCTGTCCAGAAAGGACATTGTCCGCTTTGACCACGACTACAAGTCAAGGGCCGAAGGGAAGATGTTTTTGGAGGATGCAGTGGGGCTGGCCCTGGAGGGCACATCCAGTTAACTGTTTACTTTCATTAGTACTGGACCTGAAATGCTTAAAGGCAATTACCTCTACCAGCTCAATTCAAATTCGAATAAAAAGTGCGGCTGTAAAAATCCAATAATGTTGTCCTTGTCTCATGCCGGATGTGCCGACAAACAATTTGAGCCAAGTCTTTCTTCCATGTCTGCACTCGAGAATGCTGCAACCTTTCAGACAGATGCACATGGGGGGAAGCTGGGATGGGGCTGTGCTGTGGTACCTGGGTTAAGCCGTAAAAATTTAGCTTGGCAAATGGAACATGGTTAGTTCCCATGTGCTCCATGTCCTTGGTTTGGTCATAGCAGCACATGGGTCTAGAGGCACACAGTAAAGGCAAAGTATGTTCAGTGCTGCTTTTGCAGGCAGACCCATCCAGGACTCTTGAGCCCTCTGTCTGTGGATGAATCTCCCTGGGTTTCGTAAGTCCACGGGCAGCCCTTGTTTCCCCTCTCACTAAGTGCTGCTGCAGTTTGCCAGCTCCATCTTCCTCTGTCACTCCCTCCTCCTGCCTTCTACACATTATTGACCTTTGCCTTTCTCCAGCCCCCTTGGCAAGTAGCTCCTGTTCCTCCAGATGGAGGCAGATGAGGAGAGGAGGAGCTGTCAGTCCCAATGGGAATCTGAAAGGTTATTATTGCCTCGGCTGTGTTAACTCTTCATTTCCTGGCCACTTTTCCCTTAACAGCACTAGAAGAATTTTCCACCTTCAGTTAATGATGGTGGTGCTTAGTTGACACTGGGACAGGCAGGTACCTTAGGAATCTGTAGACAGATTAAACAGGTGAATACTAGCCTGATTCTCTTCACTGACAGGCACTTGGACACCACTGGAGTGTTCTCACACTGCAGCAAGCGAAACATAGCTAAGACATGAGAATAGCTGGGTGGGGACTCTGAATTTGGCCCAACCTTGCCAAAGAAAGCTCCTCCCCTCCTCCGACACCCACTAGATACACAGATAACAGCAGGGACAATGAATACGGAGATGGGGCCTGCCTTTGGCTAACAAGGAGATGTGTATATTATATATATTTGCTTTTGTTTTCTGTATGGTAAAAGCGAAAGCTGAACCAATAAATATAAATTAAAAAAACAAGGTGATGACCTCTTAGATGCTCTTCTTTTTCATTCCTACAGTACCTCTACCCTTCCACGTGCGCTGTTTCCCCCCTTGCTGTGCCATGAAATGCCAATTACACACAAGGAAGCAGGCCCTTATATGGTACAAATCAGAAAAGCTCAGCTGAGGGATCCCCATTGTTCACAGCTCCTTACTCTGCACCCTTTGCTGCTGCCCTTCATTTGGGATCCAGTCCCATGTCCCAAGCTCCCACAGGGATCAGTGGGAATTGGCTTGAGTAAGGAGTTTGGGATTGACTCCAATATGCCCCACGTCTATGCCTTGGCAGGGTAGGAGAGATAGCCAGCCAGTTCAGTTAAAAGTAGGTCAGATAAATGGGATTGTAGTGCCCAGGAGTCAATAGCTAGCTCCTAAAACTGGCAGGAGGTGCTAACTATTGAGTTAGAAGAGCCAGGGAAACTGCCTACTGAAGTCCCACTCCCGACAAGAGAGAAAGCAAAGAAGAACCAAGAGGCCAAGAGTTAGCATTTGTTTTGTTCATTCATCCCTGCTTGGCAAGCTTGAGCCTGGTCCAGGCTCAAGCTTGCCAAGCAGGGATAAATGGCCTGGTTCCAGCCTGGCATTGGCTGGGGTGGAGGGACCTTCAGCTGCTCACAGGAGTCTCCAGGACAGCCCTAAAGTCTGCAGCAGGTAAGAAAGAAACAACTTCCACCTTGGGTTACCATGGTCTGGCCACCTAGGGTTCATCGTGTTCCACCCTGGAAAATGCACAACCAGTGTTGGGGTAGCCCCGAAGAACTGCCAGCTGGGGGAAAACTAGTTTGGGATGTTTCCTCAGCTACAGCCAATCAGATCCCAGGGTTCTGTTGTGCTGAGAACTACTTCAGCTCATCACCAGAGAATGGAAGGCTGAGGAAATTAAATGCTTGTTGCTGCACCCACTGTACAGCAAAAGTCTTTTCCCTTTAGCTGCATCAGCACTTCCTGGGAAGCCACTGCTGCTAAGTCATGTGAATCTCTCTTAATAATAGGAAGGAGTTACGAGACCCGAAGCTTGAAACTAGGCTGGCTTAAGTGAGCCAAGCTCTTTAAAGGGAATTCAAACTTTCTCAGGCTAGTGTCTATAAATCTCGTTAATTGGGTTTCACACACACTAAGCCTCCCAAATGATCTCCCTGCGAGTCCTACAGAGAAACAGGCAGCACAAGGTGTCTCCAGCTGGGCCTTAAGCCTCCCTTCTGGGAAAATCCCTTCCTTCTCTGTTCCTCAGTTTACACCTCTACATCCTGGGGCTGTTGGGAAGCTCGATTCACTAATGTTTGTAAAACCATTTGAGAAACAAATGAGAGTAGAGGGAGTCTGCACATGCAAGATAATAGTAATTGCCTTTGCTACGGGATGTAAAGGATTTAATCTAGGTCAGGGGTTCCAATTTTTTTTTTAACAATGGACGTCAGCCATTGAAAATTCTCCTAGATGACCATGCACTTACCAGAGATTGCTGCTATGAGGGTGTGCTCATTATGGGGTAAGGTGGCCAGAGATGTAAATTTTAGAGGACACCTATGAGAAATACAGGTTGCAGGGCTGCACTGGAAATGCATATCTGGCCACCCTACTATGGGGTAGCCTCTAACTTCACTGGCCCTGTGGACATCTACCGGGGGGGAGGGGGCAGGAGGGACTGGATTACTTATCACACATGCTGATTATTGTTTTTCTATGGCCAGTATATGTGTGCTATGATCCTCTCCCTTCGCCTGCCCCAGAGAGTACTAGTGAGGACCTAAATCTGCTGCACACCACTTACAATGGCCTCACAAAGCACAGTTTTGGAACTACTGATCTATCTGAGCACAGCTGCAAAGGATGCAGCGTGAGCTAGAGCCTAGGGGCAGCAGACAGGTTTGCAGGAGATATAGACAAATTCTATTGCTGACCAATGGCCAGATCACTCCCCTACTCTGTGTCACTCTGAAGGAGGAGGCTACAGCTGAGAACTGTCTATAATAAGCGTGGTGTGTTGCTAATCTGCTTGGTCTAGGTTAGGTATTTAGTGGAACAGCTCTCTCCATAGGCACGCCCCAGGGAAAGCAGTTCTCTACGAGAAGATATTTTACACTTTCTGCAAAGATACGTCTGCATGCATTTAAAACCTCCCCCACCCTGGCTCTCCTAAAACAAAACCCAGAATTAGAAACTGAATGCCAAAAGACAAAGATCATCAGGGAATTGATTCTGTCAGTGTTTGGCTCTATATGCTCTGGAGAGACTCTAGGATACCTTGTTCACACAGGTGGGGCTGGGTTCTAGACAGCAGGCAGGTTCCCCGCTCCCTTGCAAAAATATTAGTTTGAGCATATGGAAATTCAGCATTACAGATGGGTCTTTTCTTTTGTTTTTTTCGGTCTTGTTTCCAAGGAAACCAGGCTCGCTGTCATCTGCTGGTTGCCATAGCAATTTCACCTGATCCTGGTTGGGTTGAGCAATGCAGTGGGAGATAAAGCAAAGCAGCTCTCTTTGCTGCCATAGAGTTCCTGGCTTCATGTGTTAAAGTTACTGGGGGAAGAGGAGATAATTGGACCTTTAGACAATCCAGGCAATAAGGTGGTTTAAGGACTGGGGCTTCCTGTGGCACAAGCCAGCACTGAATTAACTGTTTCAATGCCCTCCAGACAAAAGGTGTATATGGACAGTCAGTCTGTCCCCTGCTTACAGGATCTGGGTTAGGATTCCCAGAGGGCAGCAGGCTCCAGTTCAGCCTCTTGTGCCGTAGGTGTTGGTTGCTCAATAGCCTGCATGGGAGAGTCGCCAATGGATGGAGGGGTGTGTCACAGGAAACATCTTTTCCCAGAGATTCTGAACTGCCTTTGTTGGCATCTCTCTTTTGAAAGTGGCACAGTCTTGCCAGCTTCAAACCATGCAAAAATAATGAATCTGGTCCCTCCAAACTCATGAGATTAGCTTAAATCAAGATATTTAAAAAGAAAGTTGGGTTGTTTTATTTTGTGTTGTGGATCATCTCTGGTCCTTTTGGGTACAACTTTTGCCCCACACCAAGTAGGACTGCTCTTAATAGCTCCAATTTTCCATATCACAGGACTCCAGAAGCTGGGTCTTCAGAAGAATAATGCTTACTACAACGCTGAGCTGGTGACATTGGTGGCAAGTTTGTGAGATGATCACATAGGCCAAAGACTCTGCAAAAAGGGCAGTGTGGCTTGGAGGTAGCCAGGGTTGGGCTGTGTGGTGTGGGATGCTGGACTCTGGAGAAGGACTGGTTAATTTGTTACATTTATGCCATCACTGTGTATTTGACTGTGTCTGGGGGCAATGGATGGGTCTCTGTCCTTGAAGCTCAGTGTAGTAATAGATGAGTGATTTTTATTAGAGTTGGTACAGAATATGAGGAGTGGTTGGTTACCTGCATGGAAAGATCTTGTGGGCCTTAGTTTATTCTCCAGTGAACAGAGGGGTTTGTCATAGGAAATATAATTTCCCAGAGAAGCTGTGAGGCTGCTTTTCACAGAGTAATAAAATCTGCTGATCGCCCCTTTCTCATGTAGACACTGAATTCAGTGCAAGTGTCCCAAATCAGTTTGGCTTTTTTAGGCTTCCAAGGAACCTAAACCAAACAAATTTAAGACATTCAGCCCCATTTCAGAGCATCTAATTAACTAACACATTTAATTATACCAATACCCAAATTGTGTGCAGAGCAGCTGCCCAGTTTTTTCTGGTCACTGTCAGGGACGGGACTTGCTCTATGCCAGGACTGGTCAAAGTGTAGCTCAGGAGCTACACACCCCTCTCGGGCAATTCAAATACGGCTTTCAGCCAGGGCTGGTCATGGTATCTTAACGGCCCTGTATCTTACTTCACTGCATCCAAGTCTCAGAAGCTGAATCATAGCTACTCTTCAGAATCTCATAAGAACATAAGAAGTGCCATACTGGGTCAGACCAATGGTCCATCAAGCCCAGCATCCTGTCTCCGACAGTGGCCAATCTCAGTTGCTTTGGAGAGTCCCCAATAGGTCACAATGGGCAATCCATTCCCTGTTGTTCACTCTCAGCTCCTGACAGTAAGAGGTTATGTCCCCCAACCTACTTGGGTAATTACTACAAATGGACCTACACTCCGAGAACTTTTACAATCCCCCTTTTAAACCCAGCTAGACAACTGGCCTTGACCACATCCTTTGGCAACAAGTTCCACAAATTAATTGTGCAATGAATGAAAAATACTTTCTTTTCTTTGTGTTAAATCTACCACCAGTTAGTTTCATTGAGTGTCCCCTAGTTCTAGTACTGCCTGAGAGGGTAAATAACCACTTCCTCTTAACTCGTTCCACACCACTCATGATACTATAAACTTCTATCATATCCCCTCACAATTGACTCTCTTCTCCAAATAGAATCATGGAATCTTAGAGATGAAAGGGACCCCGAGGCCATCTAGTCCAGCCCCCTGCTCAATGCAGGAAATCCACAGCTACAGCATCCCTGACAGATGGGCCGTCCAGCCTCTATTTGAAAACCTCCAGCAAAGGAGAGCGCACCACCACCCTAGGCATTTTGTTCCACTGACAAACAGCTCTTACCGTTAGGAAGTGCTTCCTAATGTTTAGCTGAAATCTGCTTCCATGTAATTTGAGCCCATTGGTTCCAGTCCTGCCCTCAGGAGCAACAGAGAAGAAGTCTGCCCCATCTTCCATGCGACAGCCCTTCAGATATTTGAAGATGGCTAACATGTCTCCCCTTAGTCTTCTCCAGACTAAACATACCCAGCTCCTTCAACCTTTCCTCATAGGACTTGATTTCCAGACCCCTGACCATCTTCGTCGCTCTCCTCTGAACCTGTTCCAGTTTGTCAATGTCCTTCTTAAAATGCGGTGCCCAGAACTGGACACAGTGCTCCAGATGAGCTCTGACCAGCGCAGAATAGAGTGGAACTATTACTTCTCGTGACCTGGCACAATGCTTCTGTTAATGCAGCCTAAAATTGCATTAGCCTTTTTCTGTAGCTGTATCACACTGCTGACTCATGATCAGCTTGTGATCAACTACAACCCCTAGATCCTTTTCACATGTACTGCTGCTAAGCCAGGTATCACCCATCCTATACTTGTGCATCTGATTTTTCTTTCCTAAATGCAGAACTTTACATTTATCTCTGCTGAATTTCATTTTGTTCGTTTTGGTCCAGCTTTCCATCCTGTCAAAATCATTTTGAATCTTGTTTCTGTCTACTAAGGTGTTAGCTATCCCTCCCAGTGTTGTGTAATCTGCAAATTTGATAAACATCCCCTCTACTCCTTCATCCAAGTCATTAATAAAGATGTTGAACAGTACAGGGCCCAGGACCACACCCTGAGGCACCCCATTCGATACCTCCCTCCAGATTGATGGGGAACCATTTATTAGCACTCTCTGAGTATGATTCTTCAACCAGCTGTAAATCCACCTAACGGTAGGATCATCTAGCCCATATTTAATCAGGTTGTCAAGAAGGATATCATTGGGGACCTTGTCAAATGCTTTGCTGAAATCAAGTTATAATACATCCATGGCATTCCCATGATCTACTAAACTAGTAACTCAATCAAAAAAGGATAGTCTGGCATGACTTGTTCTTGACAAACCCATGCTGGCATCTAGTAATCACAGCATTGTTTTCTAAATGATTACAGATTGACTGCTTTATAATCTGCTCTTCAATGTTTCTAGGTATTGATGTCAGGCTGACCCATCTGTAGTTTCTTGGATCCTCCTTTCCCCCCTTTTTGAAGATAGGGAAACATTTGCCCGTCTCTAGTCTTCTGGCACCTCACCAATTCTCCAAGAGTTCTAAGGTTATAGACAGATGTTACAAGACTACATCTGAAAGTTCCTTCAGTACCCTAGGATGTAATTCATCTGGCCCCGAAGACTTGAACTCATTTAAAGTAGCTAGGTGTTCTCTTACCATCTCTTTACCTATTCTGAGCTGCAGTTCCTTCCCTTCATCATTAGTGCTACTCTTGCCAGGTTGGATATAGGCCACTTTTAGATGAGCGGGTCGCCATCGTGCGACATTTCACAATTCCGCGACGCGGGATTACATGAGACGGCCAGCGGGGATCACGCACATGGAAGACGGTTGCGTATTATTTGCTGACCGCAAATTAAATACTTCGATCATGAATTAAATACCTCACAGTCAGCAAATAATGCGCGACCGCCTTCCATGCGTGTGATCCCCACCGGCTGTCTCGTGTAATCCCGCGTTGCGGGATTTTGAAATGTCGTGCGACGGCAACCCGCTCATCTAAAAGTGGCCATAGTTTCCCTTGTGGGAGAAGACAGAGGCAAAACAGGAGTTGAGCAATTCTGCCTTCCCTCTGTCACCTGTTAACATTTCACCATATTCACTAAGCAGCAGACCTACTGCTTCCTTGTTCTTCCTCTTGCTTCGGACATAGCTGAAAAAACCCTTTTTGTTGTTCTTAGCATCTCTCACAAGCCTCAGCTCATTCTGAGCTTTAGCCTTCCTGATACTATGCCTACAGATCTGGGCTACTCTTCTGTACTTGTCCTTGGTGATTTCTACCTCCTTCCATTTCTTATACATGTCCTTTTTAATTCTCAACGCATCAGAAAGTCCCTTGTGCAGTCACACTGGTTTCTTTAGCTGTCTCCCATTTTTCTTTCTCATTGGAATTGTTTGCAATTGTGCTTTCAGTATCTCATTTTTCAGAAACTCCCACCCATCTTGGACTCCTTTCTCCTTTAGATTTTCTAGTCATGGGATCCTACCTAGCTTATCTCTGAGTTTGTTAAAAATCAGCTTTCCTAAAGTCCAGGGTACATGTCCGACTATGCTCAGCTTTCCCTTTCCTTGATATCATGAATTCCAAGATGACATGATCACTTCCACCCCAGGTTCCCACTGCTTTCACCTCATTCACCTGTTCTTCCCTGTTGGTAAGGATCAAGTCCAAGATAGCTGACCCCCTCGTTCCTTCTTCCACCTTCTGAAAGATGAAGTTGAATGCTCTCTGAAAATCCAGATACACTGTCTGTTTTTAGATGGAGTGTGCACCACCCTGCACTTCCGGTGCGTGGTGGGGGCTTCACACGGCAGAAGATGGGTGCGCAGTTGGTGTGTGGCCACACCCACGCACCACCCATTCAAGCCCCCTCACGGAGCAACTGGGAAAAACCCAGTTTGCTCCATGCGAGGGCATGGGTGGGCTGTGCATGGGTTGCAGGAGTGCGCCTGGGTTCAGACGGGTACCTGAGTCTGTGGGGGATGTGTGGACATCCGCAGGCGCATCCTGTCTAAAAACGGCCACTATGACCAGCTCACTCTTATCTACATGCTTATTTACACCTTCAAAAATTCCAGTAGATTAGAGAGGCACAACTTCCCTTTGCTAAATCCATGTTGACTCTTCCCCATTATGTCATGTTTATCAATATGCCCTGCAATTTTGTTCTTAACAAACGTTTCTACCCATTTGCCAGGCAGTGACATCAGGCTCACCAGTCTGTAGTTTCTACCCTCCAATCCTCAGGCTACAAATGACCAATAGGTTACAAATTACCAATAGTAGGTCTGCAATTTCATACTTGAGTTCATTCAGAACTCTGGGGGAAATACAATCCGGTTCTAGTGATTTGTTACTATTTAATTTCTCAGTTTGCTCTAGAACCTCTTCCAGTCTCACATTGATTTGTGATAATTCTTCTGATTCATTGCCTACAAAAGAATAGTTCTGCCATGGGTTCTGCCCCAACATCCTTAGCAAAGATGGCTGAAGCAAAGAATTCATTCAGCTTCTCTGCAATGGCCTTATCCTCCCTGAGCGCCCCTTTCACCTCCTGGTCATCTAATAGCCCAACTGACTCTCTAGAAGGCTTTTTGCTTCTGATGTACTTGAAAAAGGTTTTATTATTAGTTTTTGCATCTTTAGCAAGTCACTCTTCAAATTCCCTCTTGCCCTGCCTTATTAACACTTTATATCTAACTTGGCAATGCTTATGCTCTTTCCTATTTAACTCATTAAGATTAGCTTTCCATTTTTTAAAGGATGACTTTTTGGCTCTAATAGCCTCCTTCACCTCACCCTTTAGCCACACTAGCAGACATTTGGTCCTCTTGCTACCTTTTTTTTACTTGTGGAATACATTTAATCTGGACTTCCAAGATGTTGTTTTTTTTAAAAAAAATAGTCTCCATGCCTTTTGCAAACGTTTAATCTTCACAACTGCTCCTTTTAGTTTCCCTCTAAGTAGTTTCCTCATTTTTGCATCATTCCCCTTTTTAAAGTTAAATCTTACTGCAGTAGTTTTATTTATCATTTTCCTTCCTATAAGTATGTCAAATTTGATTATATTATGATCACTATTGCCAAGCGGCTCTACCACCATTACTACCCCTTTCACGAGGTCCTGTGCTCCACTTAGGACTAGATCCAAAGTAGCTTCCCCTTTCATAGTTTCCAGGACCAGCGGCTCAAAGAAACAGTCATTTAGGGCATCAAAAAATTTTACCTCCACATCACACTCCAAGGAAACATTCATCCAGTCAATATTAGGGTAACTAATTGGCATCACCCATTATTACTTGGTTTCTGACTTTAGTAGCAGGCCGGACTGTGGAGCACTGGTCCACCCACCAGCCAATCACAAAGCAAGAGAAGATTGTGGGTGCGTGTCTTGTGACTCTAGATTCTGCCATATGAAGATTTTGGTACTTGGGGTTGGGAACTTTGACTGTCCCCAGTCTATGCACTCGTTGCTGAGTGAGTCCCTCATGAGATGTATGAGACTCCTCTCTCTCCTCCTCCTCTCCAGCTGGGCCAGTATGGCCTGGTCTTGGTTCGTCCTCTCTAGCTGGCAGTAGCTTGTGTTGCTTCCCCTCCATGGTGGCTACACCCAGGTGGCTGGCTATGTATCTCCACTCCAGTTTCTGAAATGTTTCCTTAGACCCTCAGGAGGATCAGATTTTCAAAAGGGCTCAGCACTCAGAGCACACTCCCTGCTATGAGCTCATGGGATTATCCGATTCCAGTGCTGTCATGGGAGGGGAGTTCTATCCAAAACCTGGCCCAGCGACATGTAACAGCCATCAGACACTGGAATATTTGCAGCTTCCAGATCAAAACCAGAGGTCTTGCTGAAAGCTGTGCCTTCGCCAAACACAGGTCAGTGGAGTTAGCTGGAAGACATTCAATGACCTCTGCCATGTAGCAGGTCAGACTAGATTATATTAATGGTCCCGTCTGCCTAGAACATCTATGTTCCAGAATGTCGATGGGACTGGGAAGGTAGTCCATACGGACCACAAAGGAAAGGGTCAAACACCCAAGCTTTCCTGCTTTTCCTGTCATTACATCCACCCAGGTGGGCCTTATCAAAAGCACAAGAGGGTTATGAAGCAAAGGCAGAGTGCATTCCCACTGAGCAAAGGGAAACCTCTGAGTGATTAGCATCTGCCAAGTTGTGAGCAAATAATTACAGTGCAGACAAGAGACTCCCTAGGGCCCTCATTTCCATTGCTTCAGACAAACACTTCTGCGACTAAGCCCAACTGGCCTCAGGTAGCTGGAGTCCTAACCGGCAGCGCTCCGCCTCATACCCTGTGCTCCTGTTTGTCTAATCACAGCCCCCAGACAAAGATTTATCCAGCTGATTTGCCCTAATTTGTGGGTGGCTGTTTGCCAGGCAGGGTGGGAAATCTGTCTGATCTGGCACTTGGTGCTGCTCGAACCTTTGTTTGGGCTGTTCTCAGCTCCAAGGGGTGCAAGAAGTGAGCAAGCAGGCATTGGCAAGCGACTCAAGCATGCTGGGGCAGAGCAGAGCTGCTGCTGTTTCCCTCCTTTCCTAAAAGTGCCACAGGCAATTTGTAGGAAGCACAGTGCGATGGTTAGTGTGCTAGTCTGGGATGTGAGCGGTCTGGGCTTAGGACCATGCTTTGCCACAGATTCACTGAGTGGCCTTGGGCAGGTCTATCTGTGCAATGGGAATAACAGTGCTGCCCGCCTCACTGTAGGAGTTCCAAACGCATTAAAGAGCTTGAGGTGCTTAGACACTGCAGTGACTGGGAGCCAGGCAAGAAGCTGAGGCAGACAGCTCTCGTGCCAGCAGTTGGCTCGGCTGCACTGTGTGATGAATCTGTCAGTCAGTCTGGAGTCTCTGACTTTTCAATTTCCTGTGTTTTGGCCCTGGGGAGGAAAACGTCTCCTACAGCAGGGGTAGGCAAAGCTCTCCAACCCCGAGAACCGCATCAGTTTACCACAATGGAGCCCAAGATCCATATGTGGCTCCAGACAGAGCCACAATGTGCCCACTGCTGTCCTAGACCCGCCCTCACCGCACATGCTTTCCGAAGCAAGAGAGTCCCTTGTCTGTCTCCTGGTTGCTACACTTCACGGTCACGCTTCTGGCTCCCATGCTGAGTCTGAGATTCAAGCTGGGCTCACTCCTCCTCCCATATCATCATCACCAGCAGCAGAGTTTCTTCTGGCCAAATTCTGCACTTTGTGGCACTTCTTTAACCCCACTGTCCTGAGCCTAGACACTCACTGCGAATGACATCTTTCCATGAAAGACTAATGGGGATAGAGCAGGTCACTGGCACTTTATGGAGGAGGGAGGGATATGCACCTCTACAGCTGTTGCTCACAAGAACATTTGTTTGGAAGAAACTACCTCCTAACTCATTTTAACTTCCCCATGTGTTCACATGAGCATAGAAGTTAAAGTAAGGGGAGGAGGGAGAATTGACTCTCTCAACAAGCAGGATTAAACAAGGGAGGCACCTACTCCAGGGGGCTTACTCATATACCAAAGTGAAAAAGGAAGAGAGTGTGAAAATGCAAACACTGCACGACCAATGTGCTACTGAATAAAAATCTTCATATATGGAACAATTCTGTTACTTAGTCTACTGGTGATACAATGTATAAATACAAACACCATAGACTACTAATATAAATAAACAAAGTATAAAATTATAAAAATATATGTTGTTATGGATCCCCCTAGGGGAAAAGAATACAGCCAATAATATGCTGACACCGTCATGCACCTTCGACACCTTCAGACGTGTTTCGGGGGTGCACCCCCTTCCTCAGTGGATCAGTATGCTGGTATCTATGACTTATTGAATATTCAACAGAATCCTTATATTTTCCTCCATGCCTGCGCCTCTGTAGAAGCCCAGAGCTCTTCCAGATTAGGATTCACCCACTACTACACTCACTCGCTGCACAAATATAACCATCCTCCTCCTTGCATCGTGAGTGCTGTTGTGCGACCTCACTCCCTGTAGTTCTCACAGGTAATAGGACATTACCTTTGAGAACTACAGGGAGTGAGGACAAGGGTCCCTGCAAATCCTGTGCCCTCCCCAATCCTGTGCCCTCCCCCCACCCCAAATGGACAGTTACCAGTCATCACCTATGGCTAGTGATAATGTGCAAGAAAGGGAGAATCTGGACAAGTGTCAAATTTGCAAGGTGAGTTTAGGGTAGCTGTGTGTGTCCCCTTTTGGACAGGGATGTAGGATTCTTATGGACCAATGTCCACCAACGGACACATGGTCAGAGCTAAGGTGGTCCATGATGGACACACAGATTTCTCCAGCTTAAATTTCAAATCTTTTTGCTAGTGTTTGCCATATACCTAGTACAGCCACTGCAAGAGCCAGTTGTGCTATTTGGTGCCTACCCTACAGAGACTATCCTCTACCAAGGAAGTTTCTTTCTAGTTAGATCTGATCCTTTGAATGTCAATGCAGAGGGCATGGAAGAATACAATTCCTTGCTTTACATAGAACAATTTAACACAACTTTTAATCATCGCAACAACCCTGTGAAGTAGGTTAGGCTGAGAGAATATTGTGATTGGCCCAAGGTCACCCAGTGAGTTTCTGGCTAAGGCAACACTTGAGCTGTGGGCTCCCCAAACCTCCTGGTTCAGGTACTGTGCACTTAGCCACTACACCACACTGGCTACATGGTTATACTTGGAGCCAGAGGATTTCCATAGAGTCTTCTGTATCCGATTAGTGAGCTGTAGCTGATCAGTCTTGCATATTCAAGAACTCTTTTACCTGGTATTCTGGCACTTGAAGATTTTCCTTGCCCTGGGCTCATATGGGGTCACTCAGGGTGGGGACACTTTCCCAGAGTCCTTTGACCCTTCTGCTTTCCCTAGCTCTGTCAGAGAGTTGGGGTTGGCTGGTCACAGTCAGGGATGGGGAGCAAAAAGGAACACACAGAAGACACCCAGCAGGTAGCTGGAACACTTGATGGAGCTGCTCTTTCCCACCAGCATGGTTAGACTGGAAGGCCTCAGCTCCTTCTGCTTGTCTCGGTCCTGTAACTACAGAATAGGGACAGCCTAGGTTCTGAGACACCTCTCTGGAAGGAAAGGGGTAGCTCCTTCTACCTCCATGGTCCAGTCAACTCAGTCTCTCTCCTCAGGCTCCCAAACCAGGGATCAGCAACTAGCACCCTCATATACTTGTCTTCTCGAGCAATGAACGGAGGTCCATCAAACACATTCCACATAGGCCACTGATGAGTTGACCAAGGGGAGAATACTGATAGGACGAATGTGCTCCAGTGGTTAGGGTCTGGTTCTTGAGAGACCTGCTCCCTGTTTTGTCACTTTAATCTCTGTACATCTGCTCTCCATAGTCTTATTGAGGTGTGTTAGGATAAAGGCATTAACGACTGTAAGCTGCTCAGCTGCAATAGTTTTAGGGCCCAGATATTAACACCTTAGAGAGATCCAGCCACCTCCAACCAGGACTTGTTTTAAGATGATGATATGAAAGCCAAAGGTTCCCTGTCTCATCCAGGATACCTATCTGCTCCTACATAATCCCGGTGCCAGAGTTTGTAGGCAAAAGCTTGGATGGGAGACCCAGCCCTGCCATTGTTCTGTACTCACCTCCTTGATTGTGCAGGGAGTATAGCTCAAAGCAAGGGCTGTACCACTGCTACAGCCAAGTTTCTTGCTCTCAGCCAGAGCAGCAGACAGGCTGGGGAAAGCCTTACATTAATCCAGAGAGACAAATGACCCACATTTGCTGCTTTCTAACTGTTGGAATTACACCCCACAGGACTATGCGAACAAGGAGCCTTTTGTCCATTTCTCCTAGTGACTGAGATCCTTGTTTAGAGCAATGTGTCGCAAACACAATTCTCCACAACTTCCACTGGACTCTGTGGCTCAGACACATGCTGCCTATCCATCACAAGAGCTGCTAAGCAGCCTCTCTGCATTTCCATCTAGGTTATAAAATGCCCCCTCTCCCCATTCACAGAATGCCTTTCATCCCAAAGTATGTAACAAACAATACTAAAAAGATCCTTGAAATGCAGTCAACTCTGGGGTAGAACGCAGCAGCTGACCAACAGCCAATAGTAACACTACTAAGTACTTTAGGACAGAAAATTAGGCTGTGAGGGAAGCAGAATTGAATTATTCAGGCTGGAGTTTGGCCAGACAACAGGATTAATAGCCTCACTCTGACAAAAAGAATCCAGGCAGATCTATGATCAGAATTTCACAAGACCTTGGTTGTATGGCTGAACCAGTAGAACAGCATTTCAGATTGAAAAGGACTTGCTAGCACCACACTAGGGCAATTGCTTCAATACTGACTCAAAGGAGAGAGCACCCACGTATTCAAATTGTTACCAGAATCAAGATGCTTCTCTAAGGTCTCCCATCCCATCACTAACCATGCTTCATCCTGCTTAGCTTTGGAGAAAAAAAAAAAAAGCTGACAGTACTCTTACCAAGCTGGCACTACTAGCGGTGCTGTTACCAGAAAGGATGTCAATTACTATTAGTGCCAATTGAGAGAACAATTTTATTTTATTTTTTTCAATGGGGCAGGATACCTGTTAATTGGACTGAGCTCCAATAAACCCATTCAATTCAGGGCACCAAACACACACTTGTCATGTCAAACAAACGCTTGAGCACATAGCCCCTTTCCTGATGCCATTTATCCTTTGGGGTAACTAACAAAGCAGCCCTCAATCTCTATGGTACTCAAAGACAGACTTTCCCTATGTAGAGCCTCCTCAGCTTACAACTGGATCCTTGTGATGAAGATTATAAAACCAACATACATGACACACGTTACATATATGTATATAGTGTGAGCACTTTAAATTTACATTTTATAGCCATATCTGATGTCTTTCAACTCACAAAGAAGTGATGCATATTTATTTTATTTATTTATTTAACAGATTTTTATCCCGCTCTCCCCAC
>QEPC01004304.1:3462099-3477429 GCA_003113815.1 Sphenodon punctatus | reverse complement strand
AGTCCTTAAGTACAGCATCGAGGTCTTGGTGAATCCGAGCGATTTTATCTGCAAAATAATCCGCAAAAAGGTCACAGCAGGCAGAAGATAACTCAACCCCTGGGATGAGGGAGGCCGGACTGACCAGCCCCCTCACAACCCAGAACGACTCCGCTGGACAGGATTTAGTGGACGCTATGAGGGTAGCAAAGAACTCCATCTTTGCTGTCCGCATAGCCATGGCATAGGCCCGTAAACTGGTTCTATGTCGCAATCTGTCAGCTTCAGCATGAGAACGACGCCACCGTCACTCCAACCGTCGCCCCTCTAGCTTCAGCACCCACAGCTCCTCAGAGAACCAAGGAGGTCTGCGGGGCCGCCACCTGGGCAACGGACGTCTGGGAGCCGTTTGATCGATGGCCTCAGTTAGCATGATGTTCCAAAGTTCAACGAGGTCATCGATGAGATGGTCGTCCAGGTCAGAGGGTAATTCCCCCAGAGCATCTAGAAACCGCACTGGGTCCATCAACCTCTGGGGGCGGACCATTCTAATAGGTCCCACACCCTGCAGGGGCCAGACATGCTCTAGAAGGGAGGTTTGCAGAAGGTAATGGTCCGTCCATGACAAGGGCATAGTTGTTATTTCCCCCATTAATGGAGCACCCGCCTCAAGGCCAGTGCAGAACATGAGGTCCAAGGTATGTCCTCCAAGATGTGTCGGGCCGATGACCCTCTGGGACAGGTACATGGCTGCCATGGCGGCCATTAACTCATGCTCGGCTCATCATAACTATGATGAAATACTATATGAAAACCCTATGTAATGAGAATAAATACACTGTGAGCTATGTAATGAGAATAAATCCAAAAAACCAGAATAGGAGCCCAGACAGCCTATCTGGGACAATTAACACCACAATGAAGGTGTTAAAAAATGCAAATGGGGATCTGTCCGAGCAACACCTGAGCTATGTGCAGGACGAGACCCACAGGCTCTGGAAGGACTGAGAAAGATATTTAAGAGTCATCAACAGACAAAGGAGAGAGTCATCTTAGAATTCAGAGATCCCTGCGAAAGAAAAACTTTAAGACTGAAGTATTGACTGAACAGGATTTAGCTTAGAACTCACAAAGTAAGGTAGAATTGCGTTATCTTCATATTCTTTTCATATCTTCATATTATATTGCACTTTTGACACAATCTTGAGCTATATTTTAATCTAGATTCACAAATTAAATTTCTTTTAACTAAGGCTGATGTGCTTGTGTGGATTGTGGGAACACAGTGAAGGGATTCTCAGTTTCAAGATCCAGATGAACCTTGTAATTCATTTCTGTGCTTTGGGAACCTCTGTGGTAAGGGTGAGAGAGAGGGTTACAGGCTGGAACAGTTCTGGAGGGAGCTGGTCCAGTAGGCACTGTAAGTGAGGAAACAGAGTCACAGCCAGCCCAGAGTGGGGCAGAGAGGTCACAATCCCATCACAATCTCCATCTGCCTTGTTTAGGTACATACCAACAATAACGGAGCATCTCACAAACTTCCTACTATCCTGCGAGGTTTAGACAGTTATCCTACCCTCTTTTTCAAGTGGGGAGCTAAGGCCTAAAATGAGGTCACGTTCCAATGAACAGAGCTAAACCTGAGCAACTACTTTGATTTAATTACATCAAATTAACTACTCTACTTTGATAGCATTCAGATGTAGTTAGTACTGCAGCAATCTCCCCCTAGCGGAGGCATAATGATCACTGAATTGTGATTCCCCCTCACACTAATACGAGTTCATGTAAATAGTTATTTCATATGTGTTCGTGTAAAAAGTTACTTCAAATACAAACTGAAAGGGAGTGTGTACTCTTGATTTTTCAAGAGTACATACTTTTCTTCCTACTCCTGAACAACATCAGTTTAACGCTTTGTTCGTGTAAACACGTCAGGAGTAAAACCAAAGTAATGCTCAACTACATTGAATTAACTGCTCATCAGAACCCTGCCACAGACTGTGCAGCTTGTCCAAGGTTGCACTGAGAGTTTGTGGGGAAGCAGGGAATTGAACACAAGGCGTGTGAGTGACAAACTGCTACCCTCCCCCCAGCACAACAGAGGGTATTTTCAGACGTGACGGGGCCACTATTGGCCCCGTCACGGAATCACCAATTGATCCCCCACCGGGATCAAAACGGCACGGCCAACAGACGTGCCGGCTGACCCTGGCGGGGAATCAGGGGAGGGGGCGGGGCTGCGGGGCCAACGTGCGGCCAATGCGGCCGCAGCGCCCACCCACCCCCCGGGGCATTGACCACGTATGGGGACAGACGTGACGATCCCGTTGATCACAGGCGGGAATCTCATTGACCACGCAAACGGCCCTAGTCCGGGCAGGAGGGCTATTTGCGTGGTCAATGAGATTCCCGCCCGTGATTCACAGGGGTGAACATCTGTCGGGAATCACCTGTCGGGCCAACAGACGTTACGGTCCCTTGCTCACCATGTGGGTATTCACCGTGGTTGAGCGTGGGATCGTAACGTCTGAAAATACCCATTGAAGTCTGCACTGCAAACATGAGTGCAGGATCGGGGCTTTCGCAGGCTCAGCAGATGTACATTTTGGCACTGGGGAATCAAAGCCGTTTAGATTTGATTAAACTGTGCTTGTAGATTCTGCAGCAGCATTTATTTATTATTTATTATTTATTATACAGTTTTATAATAGTTTTACATTATTATACAGTATTACATTCACCTCCTTTGGGGGTGGGTGGGGAGTGAATAAACAAGATTTGTTTTATTTCCATATGGGAAATTTCCTTTTTTAGATGTGTGTTAACATTGCTCATGTTTGGGCTGTGTGATGGATTGATGCCAGTCTTGTTAGTGCACTGACTGCTGTGCTTTTCATGGAGGAGTGCTGGGGGGGACTTGTTTTGGCACATGTTGTTAAAGCTGCAAGAAAGTGACATTCCAACAATCCCAGACTAATAAAGAGTTATTGATGGTGAAGGCGCTGGAAGCAGGTGGGGATGTGGGGAGGCGGCAGCATCTGAGCACAACCTTGCCAACACTACTCAGACTGCATTTTCCCCAACCAAATCCTTGGTAGATTGCAAGATTAACTAGCACAACTGGATCCCTGTTTGGAATGTTCAGGATAATCAAGCCTCACGCTTTGAAGCTGCAAGAGGTGGCCGATGGGGCTCAGGGAAGAATCCTGTCTCCTCCACCCCACCATGCAACTTGCTTAGTTGGGTAAGTTGTAGGACAGAGGTTCTCAAACTTTTCAAGATTGTGCCACCTTTTCAGGTCCCCAGACTACGGTGCGACACCCTAATCTGGGATGAGTTGTTTTTGAACCCAGTGTCCACATACTTTAATTCAAAGTTGCCTGTTACCCCCAAACCAGGTAACCTGTCTCACCTACTACAGCTGTCCCATGCAGCCTGACCTTGTAAATTATTTTCCCTTTGTGCTGACCCCGGGAAACACATCCTACTGCTCAGACACACCTCAGAACCCCAGCCTGCTCATCAGCAGTTTTGCTCGAGTGATCTATATGACCATTAACTTTACCAGGCATGGCTTCCCTTCTGTAAACCCAGCCTCGTGATTTCAATTGAGCCAAATCTTCCCCAGTGTCACCCCACCCCTTTTCTGACAAGCCTTTCCATTTCCAGCATCCTTCAAAGTCACGCTTACAGGACCATGATGACCTTCCCAGGCAATGCTCAGATGCAGATAACACAGGGCTTGAGTTAGCTTTGGTCTGTCCTATCCCAAAGCAACTTACAATAAAGACATGCTCTCTTGCTTCCACCTACAGGATTCAGATGCCAGCTGGTTGGGGAGACAATATCTTACCTGTGCTTGTTCTGTGGGGACCCCCATTTCCTACCATAGTTAGGGACCCGTGTTCACTGCACCAAAAAAATCCTAAATTCTGTAGTCTGTGAAGCCAAATTCTGCAGGTTCACTGTGTGAGCTTAACATTTGCATAATCATGCAACATTTATTTATATAAATTTACTTCCCAGGATGCAGTCATCCAGCAATAAACACATTTTCTTTGCCCCCAACCCTATACTACCTTAGAAAACACACACACCTCTCATCTTCAAAAACAAGCAATAAATACAACAACCCAATGCACATTCCCAGCACAAAAGAACCCCGCTACCCCACACACCACAACACCCTCTTCCCCACCACACACACACACACATACATCTCACACAGGCTGCCCACCTCCCTACATGCCCCAGCACGACCCCTCTCTCCACCGCACACACAAATGGAGGCTGCCCCTATTCCTCTCACCCACCCACCTCAAAAAATGAAGCCAGGATGCAGGTCACCCAGGAGCTGCCTCTCCTTGGTGGGGGAGGAGTGGTCTGTAGCCTGCTGGGCAGAGGCAACCCCTCCCTTTCAGCAGAGAAGAGGGAGCAGGGATGGGGGTGGAAGGAAAAACCATTGTCTCTGTGCAGAGCATGCAGCAGCTCACTGCACAGCAACAACAAAGGAGCTGTTTGAAAAGTAAAGGAGCCTTTGGAAAACAATTAAAGCTAATCACCTTATCACAGCGCAGCTTAGCTGACACTGGAAAGAGCATGGGTTCCTGACCATAGTTTAAACTTCCTTCTAAATTCTGGGAAGTGTCTCTCTCTTCTAGCTGTGACTCAGGGTTCAGATTCCTGGATGTGGAGCTCAGATTCCTGGATGCGTAGCTCAGCTGATTTCAGTGGAACTATCCCAGTGTGAACCAGATGAGGTGGAAGAGGAGGCTAGTGCTGAAATAACTGCATGCGTAAATAGCCAAAATGAAATAACTGAACCAAACCAGAAAACCCAACTCTAAGCCCCAAAAGGGATATCCTGAAAAGCGGCCGGTTACTATCCATTTTGGCAGATAAAGTTTGAATCGGGCAAAATCGCCAGATAGGATATTTGTGCATATATTTGTTTCAGCACTGGACAAGGCCCCAAGTCCCACACACTTTCCCTGAGGTTCTGCCATCACATGGAATTGTGCCTGCCTGCCTTCCATCTTAACTCCTAGCAATGTAATGTACTGCTGGCTATTTGGATAGGTATAAGGAGACTATGAAAATGTGCTCTCCCACTAGTTTTCAACTTAAGCCTGGAGAAGTCCAAGTATTGAGAGTCCATAAATATGTGGACCCTCCTTGGGGTCAGAATTCGTCATATCTTTTTATGGGCTTCTCCAGACTCTTTGGAATGTGCTCGCCCACTTGGGAATGGGAAACACTAATTAAACTGAGGGGATAGGGCATGAGTCTCACCAAGGCTTCACTTTCCCAGTTTTCCTTTTTTGCATTTAGAGACAGTCACACACGCTCACTGTCAGAAAGAACATGTTTTATGGAGGTTGTATTCTCCTACGGCATCCCGACTGCACCTTGGGGTGGCCCAAGGACCTTCCCTTCTCTCTGGTGGCCACTGGGCTGTGGAGCTTCATCCTTACTGGCATCCACCCTGGTCTATATTTCCTCATTTTTAGGCAATAATTTGCCCCTCAGTCTCCAGGGATTTGGTTGCTGAGCTCTTGCATCTATTACTGGAATTGTATTTTAATTGCTGTGAGGCATCTCAAGCCCCCTTAGCAGGGGGAAGTGAGGAAATTAAATGCCTAAGGGAGTGTTGGTGTTGTTTCCCCTTTGGGAGCAGAAGCAAAGATTGCCATGTGATTTTCCAGAAGTGTCTAGATTTACACTTAGTTAATACATTGCTGCTTCCCTCCCCCCCCCCCAAATGTACGCCTTGATAGTGGAGCAAAGTTGAAAGAGGCCAAAGGGTCTGCTGGAAGACTGGTGGGGGATGTGCCCTTCCTATGTGTCCCATCCCCCAAACCTTTCCCTCCTCCTCTCCCCCCCCCCCAATTGTGCTTTCTGCATGAGAAAAGTGCTTGCCTTTTAATCTGCCTTGGTGGGGCCTGCTCTCTCTTCCATGCTCCACATTTGAATGTGCTTACAGAAACTATCCATGTTCCCAGCTCTGGAGAGTCTTGGCCAGGGCTGGCTCTGCAGTACTGGATGCATAGGGGGTGCTTGGAGAGCATCTCAACGGGAATTGCATGGGGCAGAAGCCGTAGCGGAATAGTGTGCCTGGGTTAGGGATGGCACTTATGGAATAGAATAACTAGCTCCTATACACATGGCTGCAGAACTGAGTGTGGCAACGTGTGGCGGAGGGAACATTCTGAGGATTGGTTCATCAAAGCCACTGCATCCCCAAGGCATCAGCCTCATGAGAGGAAATAGCTCTCTCTTGCAGAGCCAAAATTGTTCGTTTAAAAGTGTTTTGCCAGCAGCCTGCCACCCAGGGAGGGTACAGGCAATCCTAATTCTAGCAGGGCCAGACAGCAAAAGCAGCACCTCCCAGCGGGTTCCCTACTTGTACTACAAGTCCCTAACTTCTGTAACAGCAAGATTGATTGTGATGCTATCCCTACTAATGATAGCCTCTTCAGGAACAAGTGAGGCTCAGTGCACAGTTCTATTCCTCATCATGCAGAAGAACTTCTGTGACATTCAGATGATAGAACACCAGAGCAAGCCGTCCCAGTCCCACACACTGACTGCAACAGGCCAGGAGGCTTACTTGGAGACATCATGGTGTCCGTGTGTGAGGGACACCCAAGAGCAGCCGGCGCCACTGTAAGCGAAGCCATCTTGTACCCCAAAGCACTAGCTTTAAATCTCAGAGCATGGGACCCCATAGATGCTCTTGCCAAGAAAGAGACTAGTTTGGGGCACACACAGCTTGATGGGTAAGAGCTGCGTGAAACAAACAGGAAGTCCGTTGGCTTCTTGCAGAAAGCGCCACTAGGCAAGCAGGCAGCTGCTGCTTCTGCGTGGTCTTAAAAGCATCTCATTGTGGATACATTGCAGTAATCCTGCTTAGAGTAGCCACAAAGAGGTCCCACATGAGAAACAAATGAGCTCAGTCTCTTAGCCAAGCCCAAAGATTTCTTGGTCACTGCTGTTGGAGGCTCATCTACCTCCAGTACCTAGGCCCTTCATGGTATCTGAATGCTCCACAGTCTTTTACGTCTTTGTCATCACAACCCTCTAGGGCACAAGACTGAATAGATAGTAACTGAGTCCCAGATAGAAAGGCCTGGCAAAACAGGGAATTGAACTCAGATCTTCAAAGTACTTACCCACAGTCTTAACTGGAAATCCAGTCTCTCTCCAGCAACACCTCTAGATTGTGAGCACGTGTGAGAGGCAACTGACTCAACCATGGGGCAGCTGCCTCTTCTGCATGGCCTCCATCTGCATCCCTACCAGCCAGCATCACTTCTAGTTGACCCATCCGAACTCCCAAACAGCTTGCTCCCCCCTGAGCCACAGGCTCACTCTCTGGGTCTGTTTGGCCAAAGTTTTACTTTATGATGCTAGTAACTAGCCTGCAACACACGATCCATCCCCCAATGACAGTATAAAAGCTCCTCCTACATGCCTCTCCAGGGGAAGGAGACAGGCACTGTCTCCATCCCTGCCACTTAACATCATGCTACCTGAAGACTCGACTTACTCCAGAGCTGTGTTACTAGACAGCCAGTGGCTTCATACTCACAGGGCTCGGAGGAGACTCTTGCTCTCAAGCCAGAGACCCAATGGTCCATCTTACAGAGAGGATTTGCAATGAAGTAGGCTTGGAATTTACAGGCAATGGCCATGAAGGCAGTGCCGTGTAAATGTCACCACTCCAGAAAGGATGTAAACTTTACAGAGGCAGCAGCTGCACCTTGGGAGCGAGCTGCTGGAGGAGTATGAATGTTTTTATTCACTCAGCAGCTCCATATGACTTGGTGCCTTACCTATCACCCTGGAGGGAAGGCTGCTATCACTGGAAAGGCCCATCTGATCTTTAATTTAATAAGACTGTGGAACTCTGCAATCTCAAAGGCCTCTCTGCATTTGGGGCTGTTGGTGTACTGCTCCCTAGTTATCCTCCGAGCAACTGACTGCATCTTCAATATCCACCCGCATGTTCTACTCCAAAGGTGATCAGAGCAGGAAAATTACTCCCCATCTAGTTGCAATCCCCCGGGACTCTGCACCCCCACTATCCTCTGAGTGCAGGCTCTCAGATCAGGGCCAGCAAGAGCCAAGGTTGTGCTTGCAAATTTGCTCATGCATCTACAGTGCTTGAAAGCCCATGTGTCTGTATGCACAAATTGACATTTATAGGTTGAGGCCATCCAGCTCACTGCAGGGTTTGCAATCCATACTGGTACCAGGACTTGAAAATTTGGTTACTTGGGGGTTGGAATTGGGGAGGGGTGTGCCATTCTCTACATCCTTGAAGGCCAAGAGGGAATGACGCCAGTCTGTAGGGAATGGGATGCCATCACCACAGACACCTTGCTACTGTGATATACAGCTTATATAAGAAAACCGAGTCAGCATCCCCAAGCAGCAGAAGTTCTTTCATAACCTGAAACAGGATCTGCCCTTAATACTGGTTATTATTTGTACCCTCTTGGCAGCCAGAATGCAAAAGATTACAATTACTCATAGGAACAGACCCAGAGCAGGGTCTAGAACAAGTTGTTGCAGAGTATGGCCCGTGTATCAGGTTGTTTTAGGGGTAACACCTGTGGCTATGTACCCAATGAAAAGTAGATGCTTGCCCCCAACTGGAGCAGGGACAAAAGTGTAAAAGCTGAGTCAGAACTCAAAGAAGGACCACCATGGAAGTGCAGAGCACCAACGGGGCTTGCCCAGGACAAAAGACTGGAAGCTTAGGGAGGGGAAACTGAATGCATGAAAGCCATAGCTGGAGGGGGCATGGATTGCATCTGAACAATGCTCTCTCTATACAATAAACACTGATGGTGAAGTGAACTGTGCATGTTTGGCCCAGATCCTGATAAGATTCATGAGCAGAACAGACTGTATCATTACACAGATACCAACTGATCTCAGAAGCAACCTGCTCTGATAGGCACAAAGAAAGAGACAGCCCTATGGCAGGCACCAAAGGTCTACACTGGAAATAAAGATGATAATGAAATGATCCCCATCCCACCATTTTGGAGATAAGATAAAACAGATACAGAAATACAAGTGACTTGCCCAAGGTCACCCAGGGAGGTGACAGCAAAATCAGGAATAAAATCCAGATTTTCTGCATCTCCATGTCGTACCTGATGCAGAAGCTCATCCTCCCTCTTCCTACTTGTGCTCTTAGCAATTAGCATGCAATGTATTTCATAGAGAGGGTTCAGCTGGAGCGGTCAGGTTTGTGTCACCTGGGCAAGTAGGGTACTTATGAGTAACAACTTCATCTCCACTCATTGGTGATTAAAATCAAACTGAGACATGTTTGTAAAATGCCTGTCTCCCCCTCTGTCTGCAGCACACAATCAGCTGAGATAATGTCAAGTCATTAGCTTCACTGTCACTGCATGTCCACCTCAGCAAATGTCTTTTTATTATGCAGTTATTAACTATGGAAAGGGTTTCCCACACCCTGCAGAAATGAATCTCTTACTGACCACCAGCAATAAGAGACCTAGGAATCTCAATCTATTTATCACGAGAAGGTGAAGAGGAGACTTGCTTATGGTCTATAATATGAACTCTATATGCAGGAACCCAAGTTCACTACGGACAATTTGGGAAATGCAGTGAGCACAGGTCCCTGTCTATATGAGAACCTATGGGAAAGGAGTTTCTGGTGGTTAGTAGACAGAGGCAGAACTATGATCCAATGGCTGAAAGCTGAACACATTCAGATGGAAAATAAAATACAGCTTTTTAACACTGAGGGAGATTAGCCACTGGAACAGCCTGACCAGGGATGTGGATTCACCAGCATTTGGAGTGTTTAACTTAAGACTGGGTGTCTCTTTCAAAGATCTGCTCTAGCTCAACCAGACGTTTTGAGCTTCAGGCCTTGTGGACACGTTCTGGCCTGTGTGATTCAGGAAGCCAGACTAAATTCTCAACAGTCAACATAGAAGAGTCAACATAGTAGAAACGCATAATTGCAGATGTCTGAGGGCACATCCAAAATGTCTGCAATTGCAGGTGTCTCTCCCCAGCCCCCAGACAGACAGACTGCAGCTTGGGAGCATGCAGCTCAAGGTTACTGCAGCTGCAGTCTTTTCCCAGAGAGGGAAAGGGTGCACCTCCCCTTTCACCTGTAGCATTGCTAGTTCTAACCCCAGCCAAGAAAACTGGGCTTAGGGCTGGCACTTCTGCTGCTACATCCATTCTGCCTACCCACTGCAGAGCCAGCTCCAGGACTCTGGAATCCACAAGTAGAAGTCCAGAATATTGAAGGGTTTGGATTCTTAGAGAACTCTGCTGTGCTAATAATACCCATGCCCTCACTTCTGTCCTCCCTTCAAGTCAGGGGAGCTGTAAGACGTTTGACTTTCATTTGACATATGGGAGGATGGAGACCCAGGGAGGGAAAGTGACTTGAACAAGGTGAGGCACTGAGGCAGCAGCAGCACTGAAATAGAAGCCAGCTCTCCTGATTTGGCCTCAGGGCTCTGTCTAGAACAGGTAAAAAAACTAGGAATCCTTTGCCAAAATTGAAATTTTCTCAGTAACATTTCAAACAGCTTCAGGTAGGGTTGTCACCTCTCTGAGGGAAGAAAACCTGATATTGCCGACTTACATATGTTTCCATGCCCTTGGTTTATGAAGATTTATACAAATTGAAAGGCCCATTTAAGTAGAACTAATAAAAAGATTGGGCAGGAGGAATGTACAGGGTAGATGGGGCAGGGACTAGGTGTAGAGACATGAGTGTGCAGGGGTAGAGGGGCAGCCCCATAGCCCATGCACAACAGGACTCCAAAGGGCAAGGCGACTCAGTGTACCCTCCAGCCACCTCACAAGGACTCAAGGTGCTGGATCTTCTGCACCTTTCGCTCCTGGTAAAATATATGATAGTTGAATACTTAGTTGAGAACTATCAGCTAACACGAAGTCTGGAGATGGTGGTTGAAAACCCCAAGACTTGGGGTCAAAAGCTGAGCATTGGTAAGTCTAGCTCCAGCTATAACTATTGGATTCACTGACTCTGCAGGCAGAGGCACAGCACTGGCCTCCACTGGATGGAAGATGTCCTATCATGTCGTATCAGTTTTATGTTTCTCAGGCCTCTCCTCCACTAAATGGAGTGGAGCAGAGCAGAGCAGAGCTCTGTGGGCAGAGCAGAGTCTGTGGGCGTTGAGGGTGGAAAGCTCCTTTCTCTGTGCTGAATGTGTGCTGGTCCGAAGTCTGTGGTGCCTGTGAGCATCTCTTGGCCCTGGAATATTTAAAGTAATGGTTGAACACAGAGAAATCATAGCCAAACCCAGTCTAATTCTGGCATGGAGCTAATCGTAGCAGCCATCAGTGAGTATGTGCTGTCTTCATCCTGTCAGAGACAGCCCCACATGAGCACCTTGTGCATCCACAGTGGAGAATACTCTCCCAGCCTTTGAACGGACTCCTCTATTGATGCATTGTGACAGGCCAGTGGCTGCACAGCCCCTGGGGCATGTCAACCTGGGGATGAGAATGTCAGATTCCCCAAGCACTCACATGTTAAGCTGTGCAATTGTCCCCCTTCTGCCAAACAGCATGTCATGACAAGCCACCCACCCTTCAGCCCCACAGAGGGGCACTTCCAGGGAATGAGCCTACAAGTCTTCAGAAGACTGAGAAGGGACCATTTTAATGTGTGAGGAAACTGGCTGAGTTAGATGCCACCACGTGAGCATCCCAAAACTGTAGTGGCAAATTTACTGGCAGTGTTGTACTGAAATCCCATCAATGAGGCCATGAACAAGTGCGGACGTCAGTGAGAACCTCTGTAGCAAGCTGAAAAAGAGTGCACCAACATTTGCCTATTACAGCTGATGCTAAGGCCTACACAGAGGTGTACGAGCAATGGTTAGGGTTGACTCTTCTCGCTGTTTGCCTCCGAGTCTCCCATAGATGGAATTGGAAGTCTTAGGGTCAAACCACAAGTGATATCACCCCTAGACATGGCCTACATGAGGTGGTCAATGTCCCTGCAACGAATGCCTTGAATTGCCCATCCAGCAAATTAATTTTGTTCTGGTTTGTTTCTACACCATCCTAAGGTACACCCTGATAATTTATTGGTTTTGAGTGTTCCCACATATTGGGTTAAATTCTGAGCCCAGGAGAACTCTATCCATTTCCCTAGGCTCATGGTTTACCCCTGGTCCACAACAGGGGATTTAACCCTGGGCCAACAGAAAGGTCATGAGTATGTTTCCATACTTAGCTGGAACTAAAGAGGCAGTTGGCCTCAGCTAGCGGTTCCCAATAGAACACAGTCAACTCTCAACCTCTCAAACCCCCAGGCTTATCAGATGACTACGGCCCAACACATACTCATTAAAGGCTGTGTGGAGAAACCCTCCTGGCTAGATCACCCCTTAGGTTCCTCCCTGACCCAAGGCAAGGGACTCTGCCAGACCATAGAAGGATATGTGTTCACCTTAGCCCACATGACTGACCACACCTTACATACCTTACCAAAGAAGGAACCCTAGGTCAGATAACCTAACTGATTGGCCACCTTGAACAGGGCCACCTGTGGCTGGGAGCCAATAGCTGAGATGCTAGTGTTGCCCTTTAAAAAAAAGGCTAGTAAATTTCCACAGAGAGAGACCTCATGGCCAGCATCCGGTAGCTGTGCTGGACTAACCTGCACCAGCTTTCTCCATCCAGCTGGGAAAGAACTGAACACAGCAGAGCTAAGTCATCCACACTTACCATGCAGAGAAAGATACTGCGAGTAATTCCTTCTATGCAGAGAAGCAGGGTTAAGGACCGTTTAGGCTTAGACGTGCTCTAAACAGGTTAGCATACCTGCTTGTAGTTGCCTGTATTTGCTCACGAGTTCAATGCCTTTTTCCTACCTTTTTGTATTCTTGTAATTTGGTTAACTTAGCTAGTATAAATCTTGTTTTCTCTAATCAAGGGTGCCGGGTGTGTGTGCTGTGACCCAAAATGCTTCCCAAGTTTGGTTTATGCTGAGAAAGCAATCTCTAATAAGGAGCAGGGTTTGGGCTTCCAGAGCAGCCCTTAACCCCGGAAGCTCGTAGCTCTGGTGGTGGCAGCAAAGCCCAAGTGTTATGGCGATGGGCACACAGTGAGGGAAGGGGCTAGGATTAGAGCATACCCCCCCCACACACACACACACACACTGGACCCATAACATCACAGGCTGCACAAGACAGGTCGCTTTAGTTCCCACCTGGACCACAGACAGGGTTGCCATCTCTCGGGGTTTCACCAAGAGACTCCAGGTTTTGACTGAGATTCTCCAGGTGAAGCTCCAGTTTCTCTGAGTCAGCCAGGGGTACTCCTAACAACCTGGAGAAATCAGGACTTCCAGGGGGGTGGCTGTGTTAGAAATGGGGTGGACCATAGGGACTTTCCTGCTCTCTTTCTAATGGAGACATCACAATGTCATGACACTCCATAAAAGGTGGAGTTACACCAGAAAGAGACATGAAAACCCCTTTAACCCACCTCCGTGGCCCTGCCCACTGACTGAAAGCCGAGAGAGAGGTGATAACCCTAACCGCAGACATCTCTGGGAAGAGGGGACCAAGGAATGGCCAGAATGTGCATGTGCTGGCTGCAGTGCCTTCCCCTCTCCCCAGGATGGCCGTAGCATTGACAGGGACCAAAGGCCCCTTTGCTGTAGCCACAGCTGGTTCTGCAGCCAGACATGAGCTAGCAGTGCGGTACATTTTACAGCATGGTTCCCAGGAGTGAGGGACTCGTGTGTACAAGCCCAGGGTCAGAAAGAAAGAAGTGTAAAATTGGAAAGCCACTAGCCATGCCCAGGAGGCTACTGTCTATGTAGGGTTAATCATGGATATTTAGTTAAACCTCAGTATTTAGTCTGCTGTTTTAAAAGAATGCACAACTGGCTATAATGTGCAAGAAGTCTGTCTAAACCCCGCCCATATGATTTTTACATGCCACATGATTTCACACCGTGAGTGCCCTGCATATGTCTAAAAGTGGCCTCAGAATGACTCCCCAACCTTTTATTTAAAAGTGATTCCTTTCACAAAATTCAGAACTTGCATTTGGGAAATTTACAAAACAGAAAGTGTCCAAAGTCATGTGGTTTGTTTTTCTTAAAAAAAACACCCCATTTTCTCAGTTCTCAGACTGAATGCATGGAAATTTCCCTACCCAATTAAACGCAGCAGGTTTCAACCGGATTTTTAAAAAAACCACTTGACCTGCAGAACTTTCTGCTCCAAGGTATCACTGCAGCTAAGAGCAGCGAAACAGTCAAACAAGGAAGCAGCATTTCTAGGAGCAATAAGATCATATCCCTTTTGTTTGTAATCCTCTCCCAGTCCCAGATGGAGCCTTCATATTCAGAGCGCAAATAAAACACTAGCTGTCTCTGCTTGGGAAGGGAGGGACTCTCTGCTCAGGTGGGATGTGTGTCACCGTTCACTGTTAACTGCTTCTGATTCACTTGCTGCAATCTGCAGTGATTTTTGCACAATCAGCCAATCCTCGCAGCGCCAGGCTGAAAGTGCAGTGAAACTGCAGTGGGAGCTGTCTGCAGGATCTTTAATTCCTGGCTCAGGCATAAACTTGTTGCCCGACCCCAAACTAAAACTGCTGCTGCAGCTGCCGTCTGTCAGGGAGGTGTGACCACAAGCCTGAAGGTGAATAGGCCCCTGGGAGATGAATTGTGGGTGGGGACAGTCTTAGGACCCTGTGTTTTGGTGAGTGAGGCCTGGGGCTTTAACATGGAGATGGGAGTTCTTGGGTGCTGAAATTCTAGAGGATTTGAGTGGTGTTTAATTAACAAAGTTGTGATTCTATGTCAAACCTGTTGAAAAAAGCATGCTGGTAAGCAAATGTGCATGTATAAATTATTGCATAATTATGCAAATCAAGTTAATTATGCAAATATTAATGCTCGCAGTGAATCTGCAGAATTTGGCTTCACTGGTTGCAGAATTTAAGATTTTTTGGTGCAGTGAACTCAGGTCCCTGACTATATTGTACTGGGACTGCACAAAGAAACAATGAGAGTCAGTAGGCCTACCTGGGCCAGTGGAGAGACATTTGGGGCCCTGATAAGATTGTAGCTTTGGGAGGCTTAGTATAATTCCCCTCTCTTGTACGGCCTGGGGTTACCACTCCTCTGGGTTTCAACCTATTATCTCTGGGCTCTGGGATGACTCTTATGACTCTTATGGCTCTGGGTTTCAACCTATTATCTCTGGGCTCTGGGAGAAGCCACAATTTCTCCAGGAACCCCTGGATCAGGGTGGGGAGAATGGAGTGTGTCATAAGGAGATACTG